>JAZHYW010028440.1:0-23395 GCA_037355805.1 Ixodes ricinus | reverse complement strand
TTTGGTATCAGCCTGAGCACATCTGCTACTTAGCATGGTATTCTTTTTATCACTGGAAAGAAGCACAGGGACAAGCAACCAGAAAATCGGGTGGCCTGCATCAACACTGCACACTGGCCCAAATTGAAGCAAGCTATTTTCACAAAAAATACATGCAACAGCTAATATTGCGCTTGACCAGCACACCGTAGACTGGCTCTACTTGAGCCCAGCTACTTTCACAACTAATAGCCGCAGCAGCTACGATCGGGCTTGACATGCACACTGCAGACTGGCTCTACGCGAACCCAGCTACTTTCAGAAATAATAGCCACAACAGCTACGATCGGGTTCGATTTTTACACTGTAGACTGGCTCTGCTCAAGCCTAGCTACTTTCAAAACGATTGAGAGCTGAGGGATTGAGCTTGATCCACATGCACACAAAACGATTTACTGACAAACAAATAAGAGTGCGCTCGAACTATGTACAGGGGTGACATTAAAAACATTCTTGTGGATTGTCCTCAGGGTTAGCAAAGCACCAGTCAATGTGCGACCAGCAACTAACGTGGTTGGCCCAGAAGGTTGGGCCTTCGGCCACAAGGTCTTTGTGGCCCCCGGGGTCATTTTCCTCAAGATGCCGAAGTCTGGGGAACGAAAGATTACCAGCCTTTGGACTGGCAGATGTACGAGGATGAGGCGCCCCTTCAGCCTGAGGCAGCACTGCTGCCGTTGGAAGGGCGACCAGCACCACCAGGCCTATGCTGACCGGGACCCCTTGTCCACAACCAGTCTGGAGGCCCAGCATACTGCCTGCAGGCTGCAGACAGGCAGTATTATAAATACCTGTTTGCACAACAGGCAGAAAACATGCCACTCAAATGAAAATGTGTCCTTCCTTGGCTAAATACAGCCCTTGAGGAGCTCAGAACGGCACAGGCAGTGTGCAAAGCAACAAGGGAGACGCAGATTGCGGCTATTTTTTTATAGAGAACAGTGCAAAAAGTCTTTGTCCTGCTTGAGCAGGACAAACAAGAAGGCCCATAAAAAAAAAGGGGGGGGATTGTAAATATATTAAAATATTTTTTCTGCTTGGTCCTCTTCAATGTCTCCACCTTTAGTTTCTAGCATGCACAAACCTTCCACTTCATTATTTCGTTTGGTAGCATGGAGAACTAAAGAAATTATGGCTTCATAAAAAGGTTGCAACAA
Organism: Ixodes ricinus; assembly: GCA_037355805.1. NCBI lineage: Eukaryota > Metazoa > Arthropoda > Arachnida > Ixodida > Ixodidae > Ixodes > Ixodes ricinus. The sequence continues at coordinate 22,202 of JAZHYW010028440.1, read as the reverse complement.
CTTTTACAGACTCTGCCAATTAAAAGCGAACGTCATAACCACATAAACACCTGCCACAGCTGCACCTCAAGAAAAATTTTTGCCTTCCGCACCATCGCACTTGTACAGGCTTTTTGCAACTTCACCGCCGAGTGGCATGCAGGCAGCGTCAATGCGTTTAGTATTTGTGTCGTGCCGTGAAGTTCACCGGCACTGCAGTTTTGAGGTTATTGATATGTTAACTCTTCTAGTCCTGGAAAATCATAGCGTCTGCGCAATACACCAAAATAGGAACACGCACAAGCTACGGCACAAAGCGAAATCCTATTTGGATGGCACTCAATTGCTGTTGGCTCTAGGGAGAGTCGGTGGCGTACCAGAGGTCGGAAATTGTATAGCAAAAACTCGCAATGCAGAACCCAGGGCCCCTGGGCTCAAAGCTCGTAGCTCAATCCACACCCCTGCCCATTGCACAAAAGAAAGATGCCATGTTTGTTCAGCAGGAAACTATACTCTGTCTCACCGTCACTTGGCAAAGAGCAAGTGCTACGGTCCCCTCCAGCCAATCAGTGACAGAGGCAAAGCGTACCCCAAGCAAGTGGGGAAGGAGGAACTTGGAAGTTGCTTTCTCTCCCTGAAACTTAACCTGTAACTCAACATTTTCACAAAAGCGGCATTCTTCTCTTTTTCGCCCATTTCTTTGACAGCACTGCACGCACCTAGTGAGTCAAGTGTCTCTTCCCAACCTGCTGATTGGTTTGCTTAGACCGCAGCCTTCGCTGTTTCCCAACCCAGTTATGATGTAATGGAGTACAGAAAACCTGCGGCAAACAAACGAAGAAAACCCAAAGGAGTTAAAAAAGAAAAAAGATGTTTAACAGATTCTGACTAATATCATAGCAATGTTGCGGAAACAAGACTAAAAAGAACAAAAGAGTTTTTTTAAAGTGGTGAAGTTATACGCAGCAAATTATTTTGGTTGAACTATATTTAGCTACGCAGCGAAATGGCATGCTTTGGCTCTGTATCTGTATTTTCACAGAAAGTTGAGCCCACATAGGCATCAGAAAAATTAATGAGCCTCATTATCGTCTCTGACAGCATAAGAAACGCAGAGTGTATCTTAATGATGGTCACGCTTCTAGGTTTGCAATTATTTCTTACTGGCAAAAGTCGTAAGCTCATTGGCGGAGGCGCAAAATTAAGATACTCAGAACGTACCACACCCTGTAAAACAGAAAACAGCGTGATATACCCAAAAGCTATAAATCTAGCGAACTGAGGTAATAGGGCCTGTGAGGATCACGGACACAGAGAAGTCAGGATCGGGTGTTTCAGCTCATTGTCTGTGGGGTTACAACAACAAACAGAACCCTCGACTCCACTTATTGTGATGCTCGATACAACTGTACTTAGGAGTTCTTTTGCCAGGCCCCATGATACTGCTGCTGTTTGCCATTCGGTGCAGTCTGGCTACAATCAAATTTTATCTAGAGCCTGGCATGGTGGCTATCTTAGGATACACCGTGCACATAAACCGGTTTGTTCATAGCCTGGCTATTTAATGCGCAGTGTGCCCTTTGCGCTTTAGAAAAAGGTAGCTCCGAGACATCTCACAGGCACACTGTTTCTCTGAAAGCAGCTCTCCATAACACCTACCTTTCGATTACAAACTGTGTTGCGTGTAAGCCTGGGTGTACGCACACTCCACTGGCGCGGTCAGCGATCGGAAAGGCGCTATCACCCACGCTCTGCACGGGTAGCCGCTCTGGCCGATGAGGAGACCGCCGTACGCGCCCGTCGCGACGTTCTCCCTGTCACTGCTCTTCGACAGCACGTAGGAATCGTGGACGCTTCCGGGTCACATGGCACCACATTCAGGATCCTCGAGCACGCGTCCACAATCAGCTGCACGTTGATGGAGTGGTTTAGTAGTGCTTGTTCACGAACAGTTCCTAGTGCACGGCGGCCCTTGGATCCGAACGTGGGTGCCGTCGATGACTCCCACGACGCCCGGAAAGCCGAACTGCTGCTGCAGCTCGGAGAGTTCCGCTGCTGTTGGCCACCTGAAGGAGGAAACGTGGTTTACGCCGTCAGTTGAAAACTATCGCAGTTTCCATTGTTCCGCCGACATAGTCATACCGTGCGCACGAAGCTCTCCGCAAGATATGATCAATACATATCATTCGCTACCACTTTGAAGAGTCTGCTCTTTTTCAAAACTCCCTGAAGTATCCATTAGCTATTTCCACTGACAGGTTGTGAAACACGTTATTTTAAAACTGTTTTCGTAATGAGAAACTCACCGTGATACGAGAGACCATGCTACTCCAGAGACAAAAAAAAAAAAAAATAGAGAGCTTGGGGAAGGACGACTACACAACGTTTTGAGGACGCAATGACGGCGCTGCATGTTGGTCAAAGAGGCTTTAAACTGACGAAAACAAAAGTCTCGATTGCTTCAAAATTACTTCGCGGCTGATCGTTTTATATATGTAACATATAGCCAAAGAGGAACGTTAGAAATATGACTGTTTTCTTACCTCCAAGACTCCGGCGATGCGCATGTTGCCGTCGCGGCGAAACCGAAACCTCGTCAGACACGAAATCGGTCCTGGAAAACACGGTCCGACGGTGCCGCAAGTGCATTCATGCGGTAAAGATTGTTTGGAGCCGGTGCGTCGTGGCGACGTCCGACATTTTGTTTACTCTGAGACCGCCAGTGAGCCTTCTCCGTGACTGTCTCACGATCTGAGACTAGAACTGAGTCAGAGACTCGGTTTTGGTCTCAAGTCCAGACTAAGTTTCGTTTCGAGCAAGTGGCTAACCGCTGAGACTGTCTCAGTTTGGGTCTCCGTTTCGGTCTCAGTTTGGGTCTTAAATCGGCCGCCAGCTAATTTGCTACGGGGCTGTCTCACGGCTTGAGACACAAGTTGAGTCAGAGACTCGGTTTCAGTCTCAAGTCCAGACTAAGTTTCGTTTCGAGCAAGTGGCTCAAGTTCGGTCTCGGCTGAGACTGTCTCAAGTTGTGTCTCAACTCGTTCTAGCAAGCGGCCCCTGATGTACTACGAAAAGGCAAAGAAGCCAGAGCCCAATCGGCGGCAGATTCTGCAGCTCCAGACGGTCGATACGGGACATTCTCAAAACTTCTTGCCCGAAATAGCAAGACAGGGAAGAAGGAGGGCCGGCGCAGGCTCCCGAAAGAATAAAATGGAAGTGATTCCTTATACCGTTTCACGGTGGAATCATTTGCACAACGGCAAGTACTATACTAGTTGAACCAGCGTGACGTGACCAGTTGAACCACCATGACCACTTCAACTCAATATGACCAGTTCAACCAGTATGACCAGTTCAACCAGCATGACCAGTCAACCAGTGTGACCAGTTCAACCAGTATGAAACTGGTCAAAATGGGGCAATATCCAAGTTTGAAACTGGTACCAGTTTGAACTGGTTACCAGTTTAAACTGGTCTTTCCAATAGGGCTCAACAGCATTTTGTTATCGGCGGCACCCTCAACGAAACAAAATCCTGGCTACGTGCCTGCTTCCACCGTATCTGTTTCGGCGCCAAAATGGCCGATTGAAGCCCAAATGGAAGTCACGTGCAGTTCCTCGAGTGGCCGCTGCGTTAGAAATGGCGGCGTTGTGATTAGCTCGGTTCTCGAGTACGGACCGCTGCCACTTTTTCAGAGCAGTCTCTATGGGAGTTTCCCAACTGAGTGGTTCTAGTAACGTTGGTATTGCATAAATGCTTGAAAGAAACAAAATTGAGGTTCAGCTTTCAGCCGAGGTTGAGGATTTTAGTCGTCTATAAAGGTAGCTTTTTTTTCCTAGTTCTTTACATTTTGGGGGATACCGTCGCATTTTTTTTGCTTTGTATTATTTTTATGTTTATTTCCTGTTGGTTTTATTTCGGATCTTATTTGCATAAGCATTTTGGAGGCTGTCCTCGCGCCTGTGGATATTGTAATCATTGATTCGGGAGCTCTAATTCGGTTCTTATATATTTTTGAGCCATTGTAATTTCAACTCAAAGCAAATAATTAAGAAAAAAACATGAAGCGTGTGTATGTGAATGTGGTCGTATTAGCGCGTGCGGATTGTAGTTTTATATTAACCCTATTAAAATATTCAGATACGGCGAATTGTCACATTTTTATTTGCCTGGGTAACAAAAGTGTGTCAACCAATTTTATTTTAGCGGTCGTGTGTCTTCGAGTATATGAACTACTTTATTATTATTTATTGAAAATATAAGAATGTAGGATCGCATTATCCCAAATTGTCAAGTTCAATGATTAATTTACCGAAATTCACAAAAAATGTACAATTCGTGACATTTATTCGGCGATGCTTAAGCCTCCTCAAACATTGGGGCAAGAAATGAACAAATGCGTTTCATTCTTAAACGGGGGTGCAACGAGTTTCGGACTTCGGTCAAACATTTGTGGAAGTTGCCACCTGACACTTCTGAAGTAAAGAACAGAAAACCGATTCCGCCTGCATGTCCTAGTTGTTGCGTAAAAAAAGATAAATATTGGCATTTCGGGCACCCCTCAACTCACTCCCAGTCTTTAGGGTCACACCTGGCCGCACTCCCAGTGACGTCATTTGGAGTGCCGTGTAGCTTCCCATGTGCTACCTCGGGGGACGCTTCCTCTCCCTCTCTCTGCTGACATTAGCGGGCGTTATGCTGCAGCTTAGAGCCGAGCAAGGTCACTTAATCTTCTCGCCGTAGTTCCTTCGGCTGCCACTTGGGGCTGCAGGTGGGGGAAAAACATCGACTTTTGCTTTGCGATTATGCAGCGGAATCGCGGCATTTTTAATGAAGGATGTGCTTTCTCTATCCTCCGGGACACGATAAACAACGCAAAAATGACGAGATGCAGATTCTTTTAATCATAAAATCGTTGCACCGCCCCTTTAACATGTCATTTGAAGTTATATGGACCAAGATGGTCACTCCCAGAAATAAGTAATTGTAAAGTAATGGCATTACTTTTTGAAGTAATTTGTAATTGTAATCAATTATATTTCATGTAGTAGTAGTATGTGAATTAAGAGTTCGAAACTTCTGACTTTGTTGGAGCAAAATATATTGCTAATTGTACATGTAAATACCATATGTCCTAAGTTAAAATTTTGAGCAACAAATGTATGTAGTACATGCATATTCCAGATTCTGCATGGCGGCACACAATGCCGAGCGCCAGTTGAACCTCTAGCTTACATTATAACTATGGTTTGCACTTGAAGTTCGCGTCACTTGCAGCAGAAGTTGGCCGGTATGGCACTGCTTCCGGGGGCGCTAGATTGACAATGGGATGACCATAAAAAGACGATACTTGATTTCGTATTGACACCTGCCAATAAAAAGACGCTAAAGGGTTCTTTCGCCATTTGGACGCCATTTTAGCGCCTACCGTGTCAGTGCCAAACGTCAATAAAGGGGCGGGACAGTGTCCATAAAATTCAAGTGAGGGCGATAGAATGGTAATAAGGACAATAGAATGTTGGTCAGATGTCTATTGAATGGCGGTAGCGAAGTTTATAGGGGTTGGACTGAAGAGCCGCAGAATTATGGCCACGGAAATAGTCCTAATGTTTCACCCTATTATTTGTTACATTTTCAAAGAACGTAGCATGAATGGTACGCTGAGGGCATTAGAAAACTAAAAAGCATATTTGGCAATGTCTTTCTTGTTAACAGCAGTGTAAATTAAATGTCCTGATAGTTTTAATAAATTTATTATTACTAAAAGAAGTTTCTTTTTCTGTTTTCTTAAAGTAAAGGTGAAGTAATATATAAATATTTTCCCCAATCCTCGTATGTGGTGTTCGCCACATTCAAGGTGAACGGTTAAAAAATGTTTTAATGCGATCTTTGCATGAGTTCGAACATCTTTATACAAACATTATATCTATTAAAAATGTTTACAAGTCGAAAGTGCGATGTCAATGTTTAAAGTTAAACGTACTAAAAGAGAAACAAGTTGAGTCATGTTCAAGATGAAGATGACAAAACTTTATTTGACGCCAAAGAACAAAAATAAGAGATAGATTTTCCCGTTAGCCTAGCGATAGAGATATTTTTAACTGGTTATATAAGGCATCACGGAGTATCCTGAATTCTTGAAAGTGTATATTGACACGAATGACAAGTGATGAGGCGGAAAATGACTGAGTAAACTGAATGTTTAATGGGGCGAACTTGTGTCCAAAAATAAAAGGAAAAATAAAGAAAACAGCAGAGCGTCGCGGGCGTCGAAAGCGGCAAAGGAGCAGGATCGAACGCTGAGGCGAAGCTGACGTTGGCTCACCACGCGAAACCCCTTATGTACACGCGCGGGCTTCTGGAATAATCGGCGTAGAAAGTTCGACGCGTATAGAACATTCGGACCTCGAACAAGCAACAGGATTCACGGATTTTTCAGAACACTAAATTGCAGGAAAAAACAAAATACACGTCGCTCCCAGGAATCGAACCCTGGCTTTTCGCGCGGGAGGCAGGCGCGATAACCGTTAAGCCAGGCGCGCGCTGCCTAGTTGGCCAGCTGCGCGCGTGGCAGTATAAGTAATTTGTCTTTCACCCAGCAGTTTTGAGAACTATTTTTTTAGCGAAATGCTGACCTTTACTCTAGAATAATGTGCTGTGTATGATCCAAAATTCACCCAATATATATTACCACGTTCAATGGTAGAAGGTTACCGAAGCACCTGGGATAACTTTACGAAGTAAAAACAACTGGCAAGTTTTATGAGCCAGGATGTTTTACTTTGGAATAGGTATTTATGCTCCTAAACTGGCGCAGATCATGTAATCCTGAGACCCATTATCCATTAAGTACTTTTTTGATGGTTCACTTAAAGTTTGTGGGAGACGAGGGTGCAAGACCATGGTGCTGAGGGCACGTGACAGGCGGCCGGCCGAAGAGTAACGAGCTGCTGCCAGGCAGAGCGTGCTGCGAAAGGCTGGAGCCGGGCAGGAACGACGAAACCGGTCTGGCTGGTCTGGATTATGGGGATCCCTTGAGCGGTCCACCCGCGAGGTTTGAAGCAAGACCGGTGGGAACGGCTGGCCGTGGGCATACCGGCCTGGGCCTCGACGATTCCGGAGTAGTTTCGCAGCGAGACTCGGGCTATGATAGCCCGGGACAGCTAGCCTACGCAGCGCTGGCGTGGAAGGACGATACGCGGGCCTGGACCCGGACCCCGACTGCTAGCTCTGGGCCCCTATGTTGTGCTTGTTGAACTTCCAGAGCGACCAGAGAGAGTGAAATGACGTCAAGAACGCTCTTTGAATGCTAATTGCAGGAGTCGATGATGTTGAATTTCAGCGATGTCCTCACGGTGTCAAAAGGTGAGTTTCCTCAATGCGTGATGTTGCTAAGATACGTACATTCACACCTACGTCACTTCCTTCTTCACTTAATACGTAGGTCACTTCCGGAAGGTCACTTCTTTCCGGGCGCTACCTTTAGTTCAAATCAAACCATCCAAGGAGTCACAAGAGCGTCACCCTACTGAAAATTCACATTTGTATGAGAAATTTCTCGTGTCCAATAAACTACATATGAATCATACAAGATATATAAGAACGTATAATATAACTATATAAGAAATATATAAGAACTATATGAGAGCTATATAAGATAAATAAGAACATACAATCACCATATAAGAAAAGTTTCTTATAAGGTTCTTATATGGTTCTTATATTTCTTACATAATTCTTATATAGTTCTTATATAAGGTCTTAGTATGTTCTTATATATCTTGTATGATTCATATGTGTTTATTGGATTCATGATAAATTTCTCATACAAAATGACTTTTTTCACTAGGGAGTGGTCTCTACTACTTCTATCCAGAGCAATTACTATCTGCTCATCAGAGACCGTCAGAAGAAAAGCAGACCATCATTGCTGCTCTGAAGAACATTGGCTACAGCAACAGTTGTTGTTATTTTTATTTCAGAGGCACTACAGCCAATTGAAGGCCCAAGTATGAGTTGGGTACAACATATGCACTGCACATACAGCAAAACAAATAACATGATATTAAAAAGGTTTATACAATTCAATGTCTTCCTCGCTTTCTAGTGTAAACGATAAAAGGTACACGGTAGAGTGTAATGATGCTCACTGTTTCATTTCATTGTTGTGCAATATTTTGGTTGTGGGTTTCATGGTTTTCTCTTTACTATGTTGTTGCACTGCCTTGTTCTATATTGTACGTTTCAGTCATTGTTTAGAAGCCTGTCCTACAACGCCTTCCTTGAGAAGGCAGTAGTATCTAAATAAATCAATAAATAAAAAAACCTAACGAATATGGAGGATATGTATGTATATATAAAAAGGGGGGGGGAAGAAGAGCCACCATAAAGCATCATGTAGTGCAACCATGCAGTAACAAAAAATAATATATCCAGATGTAGTATGAAGGTTTTTACATTCTTAAAGGCCCTGAGAAAAGGATTAAAGCTCAGGTATATGCAAAGCAACATGCTAATCATCAAGACTTTCAAGACCTTATACAAAGTTGGTGTCGTCAAATAGTTCGAGAGGCAAGCCGTTCCAGTCGCTAATAGCGCGAGGGAAAAAGCTAAACTTAAACATGTTAGTACGCGCAAAACTGTGTGTCAGTGAAAACTGATGTCTGTGCAGCGTAGATCTTGACCCTAAAAGGGAAATATATTGCAATCGGTCTATGCAAGTGTGTCCTTGCTTAAGATGAAGCAATCATTTCAATCATTTCAATTTCAATCGTGCAAATTCCCTTTTGGTCTGAAGGGTGTGTACTTTGTTAGACTGTATATGTTGGGACGGCGAATTCAGCATTCTATATTTTCTCTAAATAAACCAAACCGCTCGACGTTTCACCATCTCCAACTTTCGGATGGCTTTATGGGTCAATGGATCCCAAACGACATTTGCATACTCCAACCTGGTTCTTATAAGTGAATAGTTAGCATGTGGTTTAATCTGAATAAGATCGTCTTTCAGCTTTCTTCTAATGAAACCGAACTTCCTGAATGCCGAGACACAAATATGATTTATATGAGAAGACCATGAAAGTGTGTCCCATATGATTAAACCAAGATATTTACATTCCCGCTCCAGAGTAACCGGGGTGTCTGAAATATTATAGGTGTATTCAAAGGGTTGCTTTTTTGTTAATACGTAAAAGTGTTGATTTAGCGGAAATAAGTTTTATTTTCCAGGTATCACATCATAATACAACGGGCTGCAAACTATGGTCTAACAATAACTGATCCGAGCGCGTCTTTTTTTTTTTTGAGAATAATCCAATCGTCGGCAAAAAAAAAAAGACCTGTGTCGATCATTGATATAATATCGTTTATGTACACGAGGAACAAAAGAGGACCTAGAACGCTCCCTTGGGGACCCCTGACGTTACAGGCAGAACTGAAGAGAGACAGCCTCCGACGGAAACAGAGTGTATGCGATGTGATACGTATGCAGAAATCCAGTTAACAAAACCATGGGGAAGTCCAAGTTGTTCAAGTTTAAAAAGAAGTTGTTCATTGAGCACCTTATCGAAAGCTTTGCTAAAGTCCAAAAACAACACATCAATTTGACTTCCCTATCGAGCATTTGCGCATACCCATGGATGGTAGTAACGAGTTGGGTCGTAGTTGATAAGCCTTTCCGAAAGCCATGTTAAAACTGTGTTAGAAAATTGACGGTTGTACAGCAGTTGATTGATTTGACTGCAGATGATATGCTCTATCAATTTACATGAAGAAGGAGTTATGAAAATTGGACTGTAGTTCTCAACTGTTAGGCGATCCCCTTTTTCGTGCACAAGAACTACTATGGCAGTACGCCAGTCTTCTGACAGCGAGCTGTTTGAGTATGATGTACGCAAAATAATGAGAACAAAATGGGCTAGGGACTCAGCATAGCGTTGTAAAAACGTGCCTGGGATCTTATCAGGACAAGCACTTTTTTCTCTTTAATGACAACAACAAAGAAACGATGCCGTGATTAGTTATGAAGTCAGATTGACAGTTTGATACGGTAGAAAGGGCATAATCATGGTTGCAGATATCGAAAAAAACTGACTGAAAATACTTATTGAAATGGCACGCTATAACACCAGGGACAGTACTGGGAGTGTTGTTCACAGTGATTTGCTCAACGGGTTTATTTTTTTGTCATGAAGCGTTAAAACTATTGAGTGTCCTGTTTTAGAAATTTTAGAAACGTATCGGACAAGTAGTTGTCCCTAGCCTCAGAAATTAGGCTACGAAGATCGCTCTGCAGATTAGTGACATCACAGTTAATCGGCCTTGCCTTTTTTGTTCGTTTCATTCTTTGTTTGAGATTTATAATTTTTCCATAATTCCACGGATTATCGCGATTAAGGCGCTTGTATTTTGTAGGTACAAATTTCTCAAGACAGTACTCACATAACTGATTAAATTTTAGCCGAAGGGCACCAGGACTCCTACCATTGAACTTTTCAAGGTTTCTATCGAGATAGTCGAGTATGCTAGTATCGGGAGCTAGTGAAAGTATTCGAAAGGCGAATATAAAACTCTTTTTTGGTGAAAAGCGCTCAAGCAAACATGTTTAGAAAACCGAATAGTGATCACGTATACCCTGTTCAACAGATATGGTGCAATCAGTAAGCGCATTGTTTACGAAAACAAGATCAAGAATGGAGTGACTGGTACCACATACTCTGGTTGGATCCTTTACCAATTGCTTCAGATCGAAGGCGAACATCATATCAAACATAATTTCTGCTTGAGATGAACTACACATTTCCGCTCAGTCAACGGACAAGATATTTAAGTTGCCGGCCACGATTATTTTATTGCTGCTAAATTTAATCAAATGGTCAAATAATTGGCACAAGTAGTCAGGAGTATCAGAGAGGTTTCGAGAACCGGTTCGGTTTGCAGAACCGCTTCGGTTTTCAAAACCGGTTCGATGTCTTTTTAAGTAAAATAGCCAGTCCGCCACCCCTTCCGTCACGATCCCTGTGAAATACACTGTACTGATCCGGAAATACCTTTCCGTCACTAATGTAATCAGTAAGCCAGGTTTCGGTTATAACATAAGTGGGCGGGTCATGCAACAGAAGGATAGATTCAAGTGCGTGCGATTTGTTGATGAAACTTCGTGCATTTAAGTTCAAAAGTCGAAACTGTTTACGATTAGGCTCAAGTAGTCAGAAGGGATTTTTTTATCTGGGTTGAAATGCTTGCGCTTGCATTTTTCTTTTCGTCCCCAACAAATACGTTGTCATTTACGTGAAGCTTAGCATTAAATAGATAAACACGGGCGCCTTCATTTTCTCTTGCCTGGCACTTTCTCATAGCATTTTTTTTTCATGCGTGCAGCCTCTGAGTAATTATTGTTCTTAAACACCTGCGAGCCTTTCAGCTTTTTGTATTACGCAGAACCTCAATTTATTAATAGTAATCCTGAAAGTAGTAAATAATCGGTCTTTTGGAACCACGTTTACCAAGCCAGTGAGCACGCGCCACAGACGAGCACGCAAGGCCCACTTTGTTTTTAAAAAAGTCAACGAGTACTTTTCTTTTTATTTGATCATCGGATTCGTTAGGTGTTTCGGGGATGACAAAGACTTCAAGGTTTTAACGGCGACTGCTGTCCTGAAGATCAGTAATCTTTGCATTTTGTTTCATAATAATCCGGTCAAGAGTGGTTACTGTTTGTTTCAGAGAATCAATCTGCATAGTTCTTTATTTGTATTTCATTCAGAGTTTTCTCACTCTCGTACATTTAGACGTTAGGTCTTCCATTTTTTATTATTACGCTCGTGTCGAGCCCTGAGCTTGGATATTTCATTTTTAATCACGGTTTGACCGTTGATGATAATCTGAAACATTTCTTCAGTTGTAGGCCCCGGGCTTGACTCCACATCCACACAAAGAAAAAGCGTACTTACTAACAAAAATCATGCGCAGTATGACACAAAGACCGTGGGCACGGCACAACTACAATCGTGATATTGTCACTTCTAAATTATCCGAATATATAACCAACCTGTAGGAAGAGCCAGCAGAAGTTTGGAGACGTGTTCGCTCTACAATCGTCGCGGCCACTGAAGATAAAATGCCGTGGCAGCTCTCTTTGTAGGTGTCTCACAGGTGACGTAACCGCGGAAGCGGAAATCGATCCAAGCGCTGCGATGACCGTGGTGAACTTCAGCGCGTGAAGATGACTGGCGGCTGGCACGACATTTCTGAGCGGCATCGTAGATGCCAGGTGGCCAGTGATGTTGCGTTCCCCGTTGGAACATCCGTTGAAGCATGACAGCGCCTTTAGGAAGAGCCAGCAGACGTTAGGCGACATGTTCGCTCGATAATCGCCACGCCCACTTTGTTGAGCGCATCGCCCGTCGCAATGGTCGCACGTGCCAAAACAAAAAGCCATCACAACACACGTAGCCTCGCCCCATCGCGCGCATGAGCGTCCCCTATATAAGCGTGACCAGCGAACCTCTGGCGCGTGTGCTAAGAAAAGAAGCCATACAAGTGTCCCACAAGCCTGTGTCCACGCCAAGGCGATTCATGCCACGACGAAAAATCCCCCCCCCCCCGAAAAGAAAAAGCACAGAGGGTGGTCAACAAGATCCCATGTGGAAGAACGCGCCGCTACTTACATCGGCGAGACAAAAAACTTTTCTCAGCTCATCACACAGCATAAGAAGGACGTACTCAAGTTAGACCGCGAACGCAGCGCCATGGCGGAAAACTGCGATGTTCACGACCATCAAATCGACTTCGGGAACGCGCAAGTGTTTGAAACTGAGCAACAACTCTGAAAAAAGGCTTTTTCTGGAGTCTTGGCACATACAACACACACCGGGAAACATAAGCAGGAGTCTGGGTGCTTTTGCCAGCGGTGTATTCCATGGATTGCACCACCTGACGACGGCAACAAACAAGAAACTATCTGCATAAAAGAAGAAAAACCACACCACACTCATCCCATACCCTCCTCAACCCTCAGATCCCATCAATTAAACTGCTTATTCTCTACAAAGATGTCGGTCCTTGTCCGTCCTTTTTGTTTATTCTTTCTGTAACAAGTTATAAAAAAACGCGCTCACCTTCAATTATGCCGAGTCGAAAATAACTCAAAATAATATGAAAACTGCTGCTGGTCCTCGCGATTTAGTCACCCCTGATGAAGAAACCGAGCAGCTTTTTAAACGTCGGGCTGAACCGTTTTTTTTTTGGACTTTCGCTGGAGCTCATTTGTTTAAGCTTGATCTTTTTGAGACGCGTGTTTTTTTTTTTTTCGCTTCCATTTTGTACCCGCCTGGCGGCGCAACCTCCAGAATTTGAGGTGATATGTGTCCACGTAAGGATTGTCCTCCGTTCGGCAGACGTCGCGGGCGTGTGATTGGATGGCTTCAATCATAGATTGACACCATCTGATGGTGTCTAGTCTGGCGGTATTGAAAATTTCAATTGCTTGTCGTGCTTTGGGCAAGTTGATAACCTTGGTGGAAAGGTGGGATGTTTCCTTGCGGCGGTTTTCGTTTCTGGGGTTCAGGGAGATTTGTGAAATCTTGTTATAACTTCCCAAGATTTCCTCCGTGGTTTCGCAACACGCGTTTAGGGTGCCATGTATCCACGTGAGGTCCGGTTTGGTAAATGACGCTTGCGCTGTGCCCTGTCGCATGTGGCTCGACGCGTCGTTCAGTAGAGTTAGTTGGTTAACTTGTTGCGAATGCGTTTAGCTTCCTTCCTACCGGTGACGTCCTGTCGTAATCCCTGCTCAAGTTCTGACAGTCGAAATAACCCAAGAGGAGGAAGGTGGAGGGGTTCTTGGTCCGTTTGGTGACTCTGTTGAGGGGAGGCCGATGAGAAAGGGTCCCGCGTGGCACCCAGTAGGAGTTTATAATCATTACGCGCTGATCCTTGAACGTGGAGTGTGTGAGAACTTGTTCTTGTGCAGGGGAGTTGAGGTAAGTAGAGTTTCTCTCGATTCTGGGGAGGTCCTTGCGGACGTAAGTGATGGTCACGGTTGGGTGAGGAAGAGGAGTTTTCTGTCGTTTGCGCATTTGGGTAATGCTCGCTTGCGTGTACCGGTCATATCCTTTGAGTAAAAAATCCCCCTTTGTTTCCTGCAGGGTTATGTTATCCGGTTGGACACCGGTGTAGCGCATGTACTGTAGTGGAAAGTTTTGTTTGATTCTGAGGCATCGGCATTTCCATTGCTTTATAGCGATAAAATCCGGGGATGGTGTCGAATTGCTATGTGCTTGAGTATCCATGGTGGCCTTTTACCGCTTCCTTCATGGGGGTGGCGGGCTTTATGGTAGGGCGCTTGGGGTTGGTACATTCTGCGAGTGCGGTTACGCATTCCGTTAGCTGCTGAACCAATGTGAGGATGGGAGCGAGTGCTTGCTGAAGCATAGGTGCTAGAGTCTGTTGTATGATGGCGATGGTTTCCTGTGAAATGCAGAGTCTAAGGGAGAGGTTTGTAGAGTCTGAGAATAAGCAGGCTAATTGGTGGGATCTAAGTGTTGAGGAGGGTATGGGATGAGTGTGGTGTGGCTCAACTTTGTTGGCGGTGGCCTCTCCCGTCCTCGTCCAGCGGGCTTAAATGTGGCCTGGTAGGCGGAAGTCCGTATTGGCTTTTGAGCTGCTGCCCTAGAGGCCTTGTGGTTATTTGTGGGGTCTCGGGTTCGGTTTGCTGACGGTTCCACCTGCGGCTCAAGCCGGGGGGGGGGGGCAGTAGCATGGCGTAGCGGTTGTTTATAGGTAACGCGGGCCATTCCTTGTAGTCGTGTTTTGGCGTCGGGACGGCCACGCGTGTCCTGTGGCGCTTGTGCGCTTTAGTCCAAGCAGCCTCGTCAGCTTCTGCTGTAACTGGGCAGGTAAAAGAGGTTTGCGGGTGTTCGCCTTCGTAGGTGAAGGTGAAGGGTTCACACTCCTGGGGAGTGTAGACAGGATCTTGATCTCGCTGGAAATATTTGCTGTCATTTGGGCAGAGCGTGTACTCAGTTTTTTTGGGCGGACGTCCGCTTGATGTCCCTTTACGTGGCAGTGGGAGCACTGCTTGCTTCGGGGGCATTGGGGAAAGTCACGAAAGGCGCCGTAGTTAAATAAGGCATAGCGCAGGAGCTGGTTGCCTTCTACGGTAATCAAGATGGTGTTGGTGCATCCCACGCGGCGAGCACCCAAGAGCCCTGGTCGATAAATACTGAGCTTAACGTTTACCACGTCGTCTGACACTTCAGTCGCGATGCCGCGAATGACGCCTCGTGCGTGGGTGTGTAAAAGTGGGTGGCACACGGATTATTGTTGAGGCGGAGTTCTTTGACCTAAAGAATCTTTTGGTGAGCCGACTGACGGCGGCTCACCTGAAGAAAAGGAGGGGACGTAGGAGGGGACGTGGTATGATGGAGGTGTCGTCCTGTTTAAGATTGGAAAGACCGGCCACATTACCAGTGGTGGCGCAGAGTGACATGATGTTGAAGACGGCGAGATTCAGGTTCTGAGTTTTTTTCATTATGATCATCGCTTTACGGTGCTGCCTGGGTACCGGGGTGAAAAATCCCCACTTTTGGGGAGCCGGTATCGCATTCATGGAAATGGACTGCTCCTTTGAGCTGTGTAAGGTTCTCCGGTGGTGGAATCTGGGGATTTCGGCGAAAAAATACAGGAGCTCGAAGCGCGCGCTTGCGCTTTGGATAGGAGCCCTCTTCTTTCTCTGGCACGTAGCATGAGGCCAGTTGCATGTGAGCCAGGGGGAATCCGATTAGAGGCGATGCAGAGAGCGTGGGATTTAGCCACTGCTTATTCCTTGGGCCCCTCGACAGAGGTGCTGTTGCTTACTTCCTCGTCCAAGTCTATCAGCTGCACCCGGTCCTGCGTGAGGATGCTGGCCACGAACCGTGTCCCTTTCTAAAAATGGCGTGGCCAGCTGCTCGTGCTGATGTCGGAGAGAAGTTCTTCTCAAATTGTTTCCGTTGTGGCTCCGACAGCGGTGGTCCCCGAGCCGGCTTCTTCGGGGAGCACTTAAGCCAAAAAGGAGAGGGTCACTGCCGCCGTTTCCCTCGGCCATGGTGTCGATGCTGGGAGTTGGGCTTGTCGCCCGGGAGGGAGGAGGCGTGAGTGCATTTGTGCTGCTCACTTTGCCTCTCCGGCCTCCTCTCGACGCTGCCGCTCCCCGCTGGGACCTGCCAGAGTCTGGGTGCCAAGAGCCTTCTTCTGCTCCCTTTTTGTCCTGTCGGCAAACCATCCTCAGATCCATGGCGGCCACGCGCCCTTTTAGGTCCATCGATGGGGAGCCCGGGCTGGTAGCGCGGCAGGTGCGATGATGTTGCTGCCGCTGCCGCGCGTCCCTCCTCCGCTGCCCGGTGTTGCCCGCCACCGACGAGGCAAGGTCCGGCGGGAGCCCATCTCCGTGCGCGTTCCGCTGTCTTTGACATCTTCCTCCTCGGTTTTAGGACGACGGCCGCATGGCCTGCTCTCCCTCCATCACCGATCCTCTCTCTCAAGTTCCTGGAAGCTGTTCTCGCTTCCGCGCCGGTATCCCGCCAGCGCGGGTCTGTGTTTAGGCTTTGGCTCCCGGTTCCGCGAGACGCATCTTCTGAGCGTCGTGTCGTCGAGATATTTGTCCTAATGGGTCCCGGCAGGTTGATCGACGTTATGTGGAAGTGTAATGGTAACAGGAAGCAAGGTTCTGTGTGAATCCGGCGTATGTGCGGGAGCTGGTGGGCCGAGTCCGACCCTCACGACGCCTGCTAATGACGTCGGCTCCCGACGCCGCACCCTCGTTCGTTGGCGGCAGCTGGCGTCGCGACCGCTTGATCAATTTCTTGTCTTCAGTGCCAAATGGCGCCCTATTGTTTGACGACCGGTGCCTTCGCGGCGTTTCCATAAGAGTTAAGACTTTTTTTTACTTTTAATTAGGTAAGGTCGCTCTTCGCAAATTTTATATAAAAATGCGCCACCTGGGTGCAACGATGCAAAAATTGTGGGGCGATCAATTAAGAAACCGATTTTTCGCGTTCGTTTTCAAAGCGTGGCAGGTATTTGAGGCGCTCTGTGGATGAAGGGCGATGCTTCAAGGTAGTTGACATTAGTAAAAAAAAACGAAGACGCAGAGCTATTCTGTCCGACCGACACTCAACAATGAAATACATTGTCCAAGTAGAAAACAAACGAAAACAAAAAACGGCGGACCAAGCGACAGGCGGAATCCACGCCTTTGTGCTGATTAATGAAACACGCCCTATTGAAAAAACCTGTACAAATGTATACCGGGCTATACCGGTTCATACCGGAGTCCTGTATTCTCGTATCGGTAACCGGTAGCTCTGTATCGGTGACCTGTAACCACGTATTGGCGAAGCCGATACGCCCTACCGGCTGCCCATACCATGTACAGGCGACCAGTAAACACGCACTGGCGAAGCCTGTACGCCACACCGGTAACCGGTAACCATGTACAGGCGGCCGGTAAACACGTACTGGCGAAGCCGGTACGCCATACTGGTAACCGGTAACCACCTAATGGCGAAGCCGATACGCCGTACCGGTCGCCCATATCACGTACCGGCGGCGAGTGAACACCTACAGGCGAAGCCAGTGCGCCACACGGGTGGGCCATAATAGCGTACCGATGGCCAGTAATCGATGCGCATGTCACCAGCAACCACGTATCGGAGCGACCGGCGGTCGGTAACCTCGTATGGGCTTTACTGGTATACACCATTTAAAGCGACCAGAAATTCCGCGGTGCGCGGAGCAGCGCGCACGGCGAAACTAAACTGTGATAATCTTTTAATAAATAATTTTAATTAGGAAATTACATGTTAGGTCAATTCAAATTTAAGCTTCAGCTATGAAACTGAACCATATTATGACATGCATATTTAAAGTCATAAAACGCGAAAAATAAAAATGAAACAAAACTTGATTCCTCAAATGATTCACTTTTTTTAGCAAAAACAAACTAATTTTCTTAGTTATCGAAAAGATAAATAGCATATAAGTTACATTCACTTACTTAAAGTCATTTACTGCTAAGTAATTAAGGCATGCGCATAATTCAAAGCACTCAAATAAAAAGAAAATACTTTATTTGTTTGTCCACTTTTTTATTTTCTGTGCCTATGAACAACGTATAGTGCCTTACAGCACATCAGTTCACAAAATCCATGGTAGTAATCCTTTAAACATTTCCTAGTGTGTGAGAAAGTTCTAAAAATAATAATATGATTATTGAAAGTAAAAAAAACATGCACATATGAACACCAAGGTCATAAATAAATACATGTCAAGCAGCATTTGAAGGGGGTCTCATGCTTTCTTCAAAGAGACAAAACAAAAGTAAGTAAAGACGAAGAAATTGGCACAAAACAAAAAGCCGAGATAATAAGTTAAGGCACAGATTTCACTTTGCTGATCAGTCTACAGATAAATTAAACAAGTCAAACAGATAAGACAGCTCAAAGTATGCACAGAACAATTGCAATACCTTAAATATACGCAGTGTGATTATTTTCCCAGGTAGCACCAAAACATTATAATAATGTTATTTTTTTGTTTGGCCCAAACGTTTGAAAAATGTCCTTAATGTCCTTTTTTTAATGTTTTCACAACGTTTATGTGTACGTTAGATTAATGTTTTTCCAAACGTTATTTTAACACACAGGAAACGTTCCTACAACATAAATTTAATGTTTGCAAAACATTAAACTAACATTAAAGGAAACATTATATTAACATTCGTGAAACACTTTTACAACCGCTATGCAACGTTTGTAAAACATTAAATTCACATCAAAGAAAATGGTACTGCTACACTAGCAGAATATCGACAAAATGTTAGAAAGAACTTTTCAGTTGACGAAGACAAAAATATTGTAAATCAGACGCAACCGCTACCCATGCAGTTACACCTCTGCTGTGAACGAGGCGAACTTCATGGGTAGCAATTGCATCTGATTACAATACTTTTGTCTTCGTCAACTGAAAAGTTCTTTCTAACATTTTGTGGATATTCTGCTAGTGTAGCAGTACCATTTTCTTCGATGTGAATTTAATGTTTTATAAACTAGCGTACCAACCAAACCATAGGTAGTCAAAGCTGGAAGAAAGGAGTTGGAAAGGAACCTCCTTGAAACCCAAAGAGAGGCAGCGTTTCGCTACAGACATGGCTTTTCCAAAGACTGAAAAAGCTAAGACTTGCAGCAAAATATTGCGTCCTGGGTCTTCGAGGAGGTCCCTTTTCGCATACATACATAGCAATGTTTTCCAGAAGATGAACCACCGGAATCTAGTTCACTATATACATAACTGCAGAGAATTGACTGTATGCACCTTTTGAAGAAGCTTGATCGTAGCATGTCCGTTAACTGAGGAAAAGAATGTTTGTGAAAGGCACAATACTGCACACTATTAACAACGCTAGAATGCACGATCATTACTAAGCTCCTTTTCATCACAGCACATATTGAGACGAAATTAATTGCAATTTACTACCCTTGCAAAGATGAAATCAGTCAGGTACATGTACTAAAACAGATTTATTGTGGTTTCAAATTAAACCAAAAGAAGCATATTACATACGAGCAAGGATGCTGCTAGACTCAACGGTTAAAATGAGTCACCAATAATTTAAAACAAATCTGTATGTACACATCGCGACACTGTTAGCGCGAACACGACATCGGCGCATTTTACTTCTAAATAGTATTAGCGAGCACTAAATTTTATCGCTTACATTATAGAACTAAATAAGCTCTTTCTGTAGCAATAATGACTTGGATGACATCCCTTGGTTTCACAGAGAAAAACTGGAAAAACCGGCGATCGCCTGTTCGTGCTAACAGTGTCGCGCTCTGTACTACAGCAACAAGCTTGAAACTGACTGGAAGTGGTGACTAGAACAGGTGATTAGCAATGAACAAACAAGAGTATATATTGTGACGGCTTGAAGCTGAGCCATACCTACTTGCCACAATACCTTTATTGGAAGAAGGCATGCCTTGCTTTAACTTTGGAAAAAAGTTACATTATAGTTGCCCTTGCAGTGGCCATCTTGATGCCCCTCCATGCTTGTGCTTATAGTTTTCCTCCAGTTGAAGACTTCTTCGGTATCTTCATAGTGAATGCAAGTGCAGCTTGAAATAAAGAGCAGAAGAGGATTCGAAATCAATACACAATAACAACAAATTGTATGTGACATACATGGTTAAAGTGAGCGAGCAACGTGCTTACTAACTAGCCCAGCTCCCCTGCTTTCTACTGTACATGACATATAAAACAAACCTTCCATAAATTGAACCAACGTAAAAGTTTGCATTGATATGAATACCCCATACAACAAGTGCTTGAATATGAATACCCCATACAACAAGAGCTAAAAGTACGCCTCTGTATATATATTTATTTTGCCTGTACTGTTGTGCATTAGTGCATGTTTGACTGTTGTCAAATGCTAGCTGCCTTCTTGGAGCTGGGGCCTCGTCAAGCTGCACTTGTTGCAGCTTTTTGTCCCAGCTGCCATTTTTCTTGTGAAAGAAAATAAAGTATTGATTGATTGATTGAAAAAGAACCCTTTATACTCTTCGCAAACAACATAATCAATACAGACTCTACTTCTAAAGGCGCGCGTCACGCAATGTTTCGAGTAGTTTCCGAGGAAGAAATTCGAGCTTGAATCCAACCTCCCACAGTGGAAGCGAATACAAACGCCAGCACGCTAACGGCTACCTTTAGCAGTCATAGGTTCCGCAAACGACACCGCCTAGCCAGGTGGTACCAAGCCGCCACCCGATTTGCAGAAATCAAGCCTTGTCCACCGCCCGGTCGGTGTCAGGGGCACAAAACGTGTACGGCCGCATGCCTTTCCCTGAATACCTGCACACCGGGCGGCACTGTGCAATAAAATACAATACAACACAATACGAGATAAAGCTCCCTGATACACTCACCAAGTGCCTCGCTTGACCCCCGTGCCTCCGGTGGGACCTTTGCCTCTGGGTGAGTTCCAGCAATCTGACTGCTCGCTCAGTGACAGGTCGGTTCCGGGACTTCCTTGGCAAAAGATCGAGGGTCATTCAATGCGGAAAGCACGTGTGCGACAAGGAACCGCACACGTTCGCCTTCACGCCGACTGCACACACAAGAACACGTCATAAACGCTCCGAACAGAAAGGACTCAAAAAGTAAAACGAGTGGGCGAGCACTCACCAATTAGACTCAAATCCACAGCTGGTTCTATGAGCACGCCGGCACCTAGGACACTTCCTTTTTCCAAAACGTTCTTCGATGTTTCTTCCTAAAGTGTGAAAGCGCCCGAAAGTTTTGAAACTCGCTTCGTTTTTACGATGGCGATGGCGATGCGGCGATGCCCGTTGGTTCCGAGTTCCGACCAAGTTTATTTGACGCAACGTGAATGTGCTTGTTTTAGTCGACTTAAATTCAAAAATTTAAGATAAAAAAAATGTTGTAACATTTATATAATTATTTGTAATAAAGTGTGTTGAAGCGCATTGTGTACTAAACTGAAGCTTGGCTGGTTTGGCTTCGTTTCATTTTAACATGGCGGCGGCCACCGTTGTGCCATTTACCGTGCTCGTCCTATTTGCTGTACATTGGTTGTCCCGATATCCACCTCCTGCGATCCGCATCAGCCACAAGCATGCTGGCTATTGTGTTGTGTGCTCGCCGGAAAGTATTGTGTGCTCGCCGGAAAGAATATCCAGTCTTCTTGAAAGCGTTGCTCGAACGTCGTCGGCACCACGAACCGACTCGGCAAGCCTCACGTCGTTGCTTGGTTCCTCCACCGTGGTTCCTCCACTTTTCCGGCGATGGATCCCCCAGCCCTGGCCTCAGCCCTACATGAGGTAGCCGGTGACATGAGGTAGCCGGTGACAAACAATCTACGACAACGCGGTGTCTTTGGAATGCGATTGCTGCGATCAGTGGCTCTTAAAACCTCAGTAGCCCCCCTTCAATGGTGAACTCTTCGATGTGAACGCCTTTACCTTCAGTGTCCGGAGACTGCTGCAAACCTCCGACGAGAGCGGACGTCTTCTCCGGGCTCCGCAAACCCCAGAGAACTGTATGTGATCCTGGTGTAAACATCGCCTCGCTCCGTCGGCCCGCCGCAGCACATCCGCCGAGAGATCGGCTCGCTCGAGTCTCGTTCTGCGAGCGGCGCGCCCGTTTCTGCCTCGAATATT
>JAZHYW010028439.1:0-115235 GCA_037355805.1 Ixodes ricinus | reverse complement strand
TAAATTTGGCGGGAAAATGTTTGCCTAAATTTAGCAGGGAAATTTTCCCACTAAATTTAGCAGGAAAATTCTCCGCCAATTTTTGCCGACAAATTTAACGGGAAATATTTCCGCCAAATTCAATGGGGAAATATTTGCGCCAAATTTAACGCGAACATTTTTTCGCCAAATTTAGCAGGCAACGTTTTGGCTAAATTTAGCGGGGATATTTTTCTGCCAAAACTGGCGGGGAAACTGTTCCGCTATATTTAGCGTAAAAATTTTCTGCCGAATTTAATAGGAAAATTTACTCAGAAATTGTCCCACAATTTCTCGGGAAATTCCCCTAAGTACCTTTTCCTCCCCTCCATAGCCTTCCCGCCTCCCTCTAAATAGCTTCGCTCTAATTCGGCATTACAGATAATTGTCAACGTTTTTAAAATGTTCCGCAAAATGTAGCGGGGAAATTTCGCCGCTGAATTTGGAGGGACATTTCTTTCGCCATTCTTTTCCGCTAAATTTAGCGGTGAACTTTTCCCACTCAGGGAAATTTTCCGCCAACTCTAGCGGGAATTTTTCCACATATTTCCCGCCAAATTTAGCGGATACATTTTTCCGCCAAATTTAGCGGGGAAATTTCCCGCTAAATTTAGTGGGATAACTTACTGTGAAATTATCCCACAATTTCCCGCTAAATTTCCCTCCGTACCCTTCCCTCCTCTTCCTCAAGAGCTGCGCTCTAATGCGGCATAACAAAGAATTGTAAACGTGTTACATTTTTTTTATCACTCCTTGGAGAAGGAGAACACAAAGTGCAATATTCAGAGGATGCACTGCAAATATTAAAAAAAATAAATAAAATAAAATTAACGTCATGGCCGCTTTTAAAAAAACTTAATACGCCTCATCAAGAATGTCGGGAATGGCGCCATGGTTTAGCAAAACATGATCTTTCGGGACGCAGTTGCTACTTTTAATTGAACCACTCCTTCTGCACCAGTTGCAACGCGTGCAAACCATCATATTCAAGTAACAAGTGCAGTCTATTCAAGAACACAACGTGTGCTTCCTGTGGGAATCTCAGGTTGTTGCGTTGCCTTGAAATAACTGAAATGTAACGGTGGAGAAAAACAATGCTTAGCTCAAGTACCTCAGAGGCTCGATACCTCTCTCGCATGTTGTGTGTCGGTCAAGAGTTCTCATCCAATTATTGTCTAATCGTGAAGTCCTGGAAGGGTAAAACATTCATTATTCTATTAAGCGCGCCCAACAAATGCTTCCACTGTACATCCTAAAAGCAACTGGAAAAGCTCTAGCTCTTAACCTCCACAAATTTGAACCTGTTGAACGGTTTGCTGAAGGCAGCGGCTATCTCGTTCGGCGGGTATTAGAGCCGCCAAAAGTCTTTTGAGGTCTCGTGAATGGCTCCGCGAAGCGAAAATACTTAGCATTCGCTCCGATTTCACTCAGCATATTTATGAATTGCCTGTCGGCGTGTTTCATTCTCTCGTAACACAGCCTTCGCCACAAATAAATTTACATCCCGCTCTTGAAGTACATGAATGCGGTTTATTTTACTTATATTTTGAGCCTGCTCAATAATTTGCTCCGCGCAAAATAAAATTTGAAACTCTGAAACGCAGGAAATTACGCCTGTCATTTGCCTGGACAACACCGCCTTAAAGACAAGGCCGTAGTGCTGAACTTTATGTGTCACCAGCGAAGGGCAACGCTGGACACAGGTTGGAAAGGAGTGCAGACTTATCGCTTGGCTCCGATTCAAGTTTGAGACGATCATGGACGCAATCAGGGTGTCCAATCCGTGACCGGCATTGGCCTTTGCTGATGACATCTCTATCAGCATTTCGGTTTTGTTATCTAGGAGGTATCGGCCTGGAAAGCTATGCACCAATAAAGTGATAAATGAATGAAGATGAGATGAAAAAATGTGGGGACGTAAGAGCGCCAAGTGCTGCTTGGAAGGGCCTTTGGTAATCGATTACAAGTAAATTTATTAGTAGTAATGAACGCCATTCAAGTGTACCCCGGAGTTGCGTACAGTGCCTGGATTTCAGAGTAGTTCCAATCGCTTATCTGGGTCATATGGTTTATGGTCCGCGCTGGCGATGCGAGGTGCGAGAAGGAAACCAAATAATTGATCGGCTTCAAACGTCTTCACCCTTCCGCCCGCCTTCCTGCCCTGCACATGAAAACACAACGCAGGCGAAGTAGCGGGGAATCTGGGCAGTAGGCGTCCGCCATAAAAACAAACTGCCTCCATGGTTTAATCTGCAACATCCACTAAATCTAGGCATTCTATATTTGTGTGGAAAGTCGACATTTAAGAGAGGGAGCAACTTAAACCATGAAAAACGTTTTTAATTGAGTGGCGGACGCTTCCTCTGCAGATAGGCCGCACGGGCTGCATGCGTTGCATCACACGTGGCCAGGAGGAAAGTGAAATAAAGTTGGAGGCGTTTGCTGGCGCTTAAGTTTGACGTCACCATTTCACACATAGAGGTACGAATCATGCGAGGCGACACACCGGCTCAAGCCAGCCAGGTTAGAAAATCACAAGAAAAGCCGGAAGTAGAGGTGGAAACACCCCCAAGGGTGACCAAGAAGCACAAAAAGCTTTTGCAGACAGATCAGCGGTCGTTTCCGTCCAATCGCGTATTTTGGTTCTGGTCATCCTTGTAGGCGTGTCGTTCCAAACTGGAAGTCTCCCTGGGTTCACCTTTGGTGACGTCATGTCTCCTCGAGACGATTCCTACCTCCAAGATTCACTTCTCGAATTGCGAACGCGGCCTATAAACCAAGTGACCCCGAGTCAGCAGTTGGGAACACGCTGGAATCTAGAAACACTAGAGCTGCGATCGACTCCATCTCATATCTGCACTATACACATATCTTGTCAATCTACTATTTTTGCGAAGTACTTGCGGTGTCGTATTCATTTTGTTGAAATAGTCCACTCGGCGGACGGCACTGGTCGGATAGAATCTCTGGTTCGGCTGCATGCTTCAATTTGGTTAAATCGCCAATTCGGCTAGAACCTCCATTTGGCGACGCTTTAATATAGATATATCCCCGATTTCACGAACATCTGAAATTCGGTCGGGTGCTCCAATATGGTTGGATTCTCAGTTAAGTTAAAACCTCTACTTCGACCGAATAATAGTTTGGCTCACGCATTTCGAATTGGCTAGAAGGTTATACTTAGAGGTATGATGGCGTAATGTGTCGCCAATTTGATTGGGTGGCTGGAATGTGCCTGTATCATGCTTTACATTTAAATTACAAATAAAATATTACTGCTGATAGCACCTCAGAAAACATGTTAGTCACAATTTCATGTGTCCAATAGCCACTTATTTTTTGCCACAACACACGCTGCCTTTTATTCGAATTCCGATTTATTCATTAAAGAAATACAAACACGCAAAAATATTTCGGTCTTATAGCCACAGAGGGTATTCTCGGATTTCTGATTGAGTTGTTCGTCCCTTCGATAGTAAAAATAAACTATGTTATATCTAAAACATGTCTTCGTTCAATAAACGCATATGACCGAAGAAGATCATATAAGAGCACGCAAGGACCTCATAAGAGTATATAATAACAATACAACATTTTATTATATGTTTTAAGGAACTTTTTATCGGTTTCTAATAACATCTCACATAAACTTATATTGTTCTTATATGATCTCATGAGGCTCATGTATGCCTTGATATGATCTTACAGGATCATATGCGTTTATTGAACAAAACATTTCTTATATATATATATATATATATATTTATATATATTATATTATTTTGGACTAGGTATTGAGCTGATAAGTACACACCACTTCATGCTCTAAAATAAAATGGGTAATACATTTCCAACATAAGGGACAACAGCTCTCCAGTGGGAAAAACTCAACCAGAAACCCTACAATTGACAATGTGGCTATATAACAAAAAAATTTGGTGCAGTTTTATTTAATTATATAAATATTTAATAAATCTAAGCATGCATTGTTAGCCACCCAAGCCAATTGGGGCCACTTTCTCGAAACATAGCTATAACTGTAACCTTCTAGAGTCTAGACAATTCAAGAGGCTTGAGCTAAAACCATCAGGTGGAATAGGGAACTTCTAACGAAACTGGAAATTTGATCAGATTGGAGCATCCTACCGAATTGCAGATTCTAGCGAAATGAAGGATTTATCGGAATCAAAGCGTTCAGCCAAAATGAATATTCTAGGCGCATTGGGGATTTCTGCGTATTGAAGCGTTTAGCAAAATGGGAAATTCTGGCGTAGTCGGGTACATCGTCGAATTAAAATGTCCCCCCGCATTCCAACCAGGTGAGCCGTCCGCCGTATGGACAGTTCGACCGAATCTATATGACACCATAAAAATACCCGAAGTTGACGCTGTAAAGTGTTTGCAAAATCAATAAGGATCAACATTTAGAAGTAGTCAATTTCTTCCTCGACGAACACCAGCATTTACTTGACCGAATGTATCCAGAGCAATGGAGGAATAAGTAATTGTTCGCTTTACGTATCCGCGAAATTGGTCGAGTCCTACTCTGTCGGGGCTTTTTTGCCTTGATCGAGGGTGACGCCGGAGGTGGAAGTGTCGCCTCCTTCGAGATAGCGGTGCTTTGCGTAGAGCTATAACTATTTCGAGAGCAGCCGTAAACACGGTTTGGGCTGAAGTCACACATATACGTGTCTATCCAAGTTGCCCGGAGGCTGCTTCGACTGTAACGGTTAACCGATAGGGTTGTCTCAGAGCTACGAAATTGGCTACGCTCCAGATAAAGGGCATTGTAGTCGTCCCGGTGCTTACTATCACTGCGGCCAGTTATTTTAATATTTGTCTTAAATCACCAATGACGTGTTCCCTTCCTCCAGAAAAGTGAAAACATGTCTCGGAAAAACGAAATCGCCTGTGCTTTCCGACACCGATTCTAAAGATTAGCTACCCGTATTTTCGAGTCGTGACAATCGGCTATTGGGCCCGTTCTGCACTTAGCACGAGAATGGCGGCGACCACTGGAAGGACAATCTAGGAATGCGTTGACGATATAAGAAATCTGTAGTTTTATTGGTTCTAGGTTGTCTTAGGAGATGAACTTGCGAGATAAAAAATTGCCTCTTTTCTCTTCGTTTTCTAATAGTGCACCTCTGTCTTGTAGCGACTCTACAGGAGAGAACGATTTTATGCACATTTGGAATCGATACAACCAACCAGACTGTCGGTCCCCAAGAAGGCGTCTGCGACTTCATCTTCTTCGACTTCTTCTACAACACCCAGAGGGGCACCTTCCTCGACCGCACACCGAGTCTCTTGCAATGGTTTTTGGAATTTGTCCGGAACGACAGCGGAGTCACTGGATTCGGAATTGGGATAGACGAGAGGTAAGCTTCTGGCGCCAACTAGCTTCGTGAATATAAGTCGAAACCATTATCTACATTCCTTGATATAGGCTTCAAAAATAATATATCTTCTACTTGTATGTTGTGAAAAGAATGAAGATCGGTGCAAATTCGGGCTTAGACCCTGCGTCTTTCATCCCATTGTCAATTCATTTGCATGTAGAGAGACCTACAGGGTGTTTCAAATAGCGGCCAGGCTTTTAAATCTCCCGCAAAAATCGATTCTTCAACCTATCGCGGCTAGAATTTTGCGCAGAGTTGCCCAGAGGTGGTGAATTGTTTCTATAAAATTTGCAAAGAGCGAACTTACCTAAGGAAAAAATTAAAAAAAGAAAAATTCTTAACTCCTATGGGAACGCAGCAAAGCCACCGGTCTTAAAACAAGAGGGCGCCGTTTCCCACGGGAGACAACATATGGCGCAAGTGGTCGAGACGCCAACTGCCACCAACGAACGTGCATACGACGTCGAGAGCCGGCGTCATTAGCAGACAAACTCTTCGGCTCAAAAGCGGCGCGCGTTCCCCATGCCGCGACGTTTGCAGAACGTAACACAGGCGCGGTAGCAACAAGGAACTGCAAAACAGACGACATAAGCAGCCCGATTAAAAAAAAAAAAATTTCTCGGCAAATTATATTTTTTGTCACTAATGTGTTTATTAAATGTATTTTATTATTAAGGATGATAAAATCATGCAGTGGCAACTAAAACCGAAAAAGCTCGCCCCGCTTTTGAGTCGCAAATATCGTCTGCTATTTCGCGCCGGCTCTCGGCGCCGTATGCCTCGTTCGTTGGCGGCAGTTGGCGTCGCGACCGCTTGGGCCATCTAGCTCTTGTCTCCCGTGCAGACTTGTACCGTACGCATTACAAGTAATCAAACTACTTGTAATCGATTACTTTTGGAGTAATTTTGCTAATCAGTTGATTACTTTTATTAGGCAGTAATCACAAGAGTAATCTGATTACTTTTTGAAGTAATAAAAATTACTTCTAACCGTTGCTATTCTTCCACGGGACCCCCCCCCCCCCCCTTTTTTTTTCTGAAGTGACAAAAAAAATTTACTTTTTTTTCGAACAGAAAAAAAAAATAGATTTTTGCGGAGCTGTAGGAAGCGAGAGTCAACCCCTTTGCATGTATACACCTTTTTCGTTTAGCCTCGCACCCAGCTACGTTGTCTCCACATCCGGTATGCGTTCCGAAAAAAAAAGCAAGAGATTACAGCCCTGAATAAGTAAAAAAGTATAGAAGGGTCATAACAAGAACGACTGACGGCTGCAGTTAAAATGTTAACACGTTCTACTGTCGAGGCGAGAAAAAAGCGATGTTTTCACGCATACCGGAAGTTCCAAAATTAAAGATGGCGGCGCCCACGTAGAAAAGGTGTATAGTTGCTGTGAAATGTCCGTTTTTTTTTTTTAGCTGGGATTGGGATTAGGAAGCCCCAGTGCGTGACAAAGGCCATTCAGGGCGAAGTGTGAGGGAGCTGAATGTAGCTTTGTAAGTCCTTCGTTCAAACTAGCCCCCTCACGCACACACACACAGAAATAAAAAAAAATAATCCTGCTTACGGTACCTACTCGCCGCCCATAGGAGAACCAGAACCGAAGAATGTCTAAAGCGCATTCAAAATATAACAAAGCCAGTTCAAATAGCGCTAAAGATGTCTTCACACAATAAAGTAATCGGAAAAGTAACGGTTACTTCTTAAAGTAATGTCCAATTACTTTTGCTGTCGAGTAATCAATTAATATAATCGAATACTTTTTAGCCAAGAGTAATAGTAATTGTAATCGATTACTTTTTTTAGTAACGTGTACAAGACTGCTCCCGTGCCAAACGGCGCCCTATGGCTTGAAGACCGGTGGCTTCGCCGCATTTTCATAGGAGTTAAGCTTTTTTCTTTTCTTACTTTTTCCTCAGGAAAATTGGCTAATGAAAAATTTCATAGGAAAAATGCATCACGTCTGGTAAACGCTGCACAAAATCGTAGAGCAATAGCTTTAGATACCGATTTTCGCGGTAGATTTAAAAAACCTGGCCACTTCGATGCACCCTGTATACTCACAGAAGGCTTAAGAAACGAGCATCTTATTATCACTCCGGAACCAACAGCATTGCGGCACTGTCAGGGGCTATCAGGGACTATTCAAACGTTCAATTCTCTCTCCGAAACATTCTGCTAAGTCATGCCCGCAGCTTTTTTTAATATAGACAAAATAAATGTCATATGATAATTCAGGTAGCCCCTTGTAAATTTTAATGTATTTGTTTATTTACAATACTGCGAAATTTTTGGTCAACGCAGCTAAGGAAAAAATGAAATTAAGAAACAAATACCACATTCACACACTCATACGGTTCCTCAGGCTTGTACAAAAGGATGGCCACTCTGTACGATATGCTGCCTATTCTACAACCATGAAAATATTCAGGATGCAAACACTCGCGCAGTCTTTACTCAAATGAATTCATATCGGTGCATCCGAAGACTTCATTAGCCAGAGCGTTCCATTCGACAATTGTACTAGAAAAAAATGAGTTTTTAAAGGCGTCATTTTCGTAACAATAAGGCGCAATCGCCCTAACGTTGCATGTTTTCTGAGAACCAGAGATTGAATGGCGCAAGTAGAATGATCTTCTATCCTTGTCAAACCGTTGGCAAGAGAAAACTTTTTTTTATTCGGAATATTTGTTTTCGCGTTATCAGCGAGTCCAGTTTTTCCTCAAGCCTTACTGCAGAATCAATTGCCGTGCGCATGTATCTAGAAAGGATAAACCGAAGGACCAAATCTACTATTATTTCAATTTGAAAAAAAAAAAATATTTTCTATATGAATCTCATACAACACATGCATATTTTAATACTCGACGCACATAACATTTGGAAGCAGCTAAACGAACGTCACTATTAGCATGCCGTAGATGCCTTCTTAGAAACAATAACTTTTTGTAAGCTCTTACACAAAAGTAGTCCACATCATAGTTCCATCGTAACCCTTTACAGAACAAAACACCCAAGTAGTTAAACCTTTTGAACCTTCGTTAATCGCATGCTGCGCATACTTTACTGATAATCGAAGACATTTTGCTTGTTAGTAATGCTTCAGAACACTGTCATAAAAACTTATGATCATACTTCATCCATCACACCACAAGCGGAGTTTCTCCAGGGCAGAGTTAGGCAAATCCTGGTTGTCAATCTAACGTACTTCAAAAACAGAATGCAATCATCCGCAAATAGTTTTACCCGAACAGCGGGAGGCATATCACTTGCTATATCATTCACATTAATAGTAAGAATAAAAGTACGCCGAGCACCGACCCTTGCGGCACTCCTGGATGAACTGCTGAAGGGACCGAACATGCATCATTGCAACAAACGTACTGTGTCCTGTTACTTAAGTAGAATTCATCCATGAGATTATATTTTCTAACAACCCCACTTCATGAAGTTTCTTTATTCAATTTGTTATGTGGCACGCGATCTAACACTTTTGATAAGTTCATAAGCACCAAATCAGTTTGACCCATCTCATTCATAACAGAAGCAAACTTAACTGTTCACTCGATTAATTGCGTGACTGTCGATCAACTTCTCGTGAAACCATACTGATGCTTCTATGGTAAGTTATTTTTACAAGTATTGATTGGTATATTTAAAAATTGCGTGTTCCAAAAGTTTGCAACATGTGGATGTTAGAGATCTAGGATGGCAGTATTGAACATTCCTTTTGTTTTCTTATTTTCTGGATAGAAACAATTTTACCTACGTACCCAATCCGCCTATAGTTGAAACTGCCGAATCGAAGCCTGGAATATGATAATGAGATATCGAGATACCCACTCGGCATATCGTCTTAGAAATTCATTGGAAATATCGGCTGGCCCAGGCGGTTTTTTACATTATTATTCAAACATAAATTGAATAATTGAATTTCCGCAAGAACCAACTCCGGCATGCGAGATTCGCGAATGCTTGTGAGAGGGCTTTCTGTTAATAACAAGGTGTAAAAACTGACTGATAATACTGGTTAATTTGTTATGCAACTTTGCTCGGACGTAATGCAACCTCAATACTTATTACGCCTTAAGTATGCTTCCTCCCTCGACAAAAAGAAAACTTTGCGGAGTGCTTAGCAAGAAACGAGAGAGCATATTGCCACAGTAATTTTTTTCTAGCCCGGAGGACAAGTTCCTTCAGTTGCCGTCGCAAGCTGGCAATTTTTGACGTATTCTTTGCGCTAGTCTCCTTTCTACGCTTAACCTTACGCTTCCAGTTGCAAAATTTCGCTGGTTACCCGATAGTGTCGTTGCGCTCTCACGCCTCTTGTCTTTACGTAGTTGCATACACAATAGGAAATAACGTTCTTAAAGTTTACTCCGATAGTTCAGTGACGTCACTCAACAGGCTAAAATTGTCAAACCTTTTATCGAATATTTGAGGATGGACACATCATGTGCATTTTGGAAATCCCTCCTTATACGTATATGAGTCGGGTATTGTGCTCATTTATAGAAATTTCAATAGTAAGTGAACACAATTTTATGATCCAACAGCCCATCAATTATCTGCACGTATTCCTCCTCAATCACATTACTAACAAAGAGTAAATCAAGAATCGCTTGGTTGGTACTTGTTAGTTGTTACCCTAGTTGGGGTGTTCACTGACTGTTAATGGATGAAACTCAGTGCGATATCCAATAATTGTTCCTTTGACACAACTTCAATATTTCCTGGCCTATGCTTTGCCCAGTCAAAATCGAGGCAGATTAAAGCAGCCCGTTCAAATAATCGTAGTGTGATGAAACAGAATGTCTAACGATAATAGCAACACCGCCGCTCCTAATTGATGGTGTCTTTTCTAATCATCTCATAAGAAGATGAAATAACCTTTATTACCTTCAATGCCACTATGCAGCCATGTCTCCGTGATGGCAACTACTGTGGAGATCGTGAGTTAGCAAAATTGTTTCCAAATCGTCCACTATATTCACATTCCTTCGTGTACTGAAGATTAAAAAGTCGTAGATGTTTCCGAGGCGTTGCTTGACGTCATTTTCTACTGTTTGGCGGGTTTCGTTGATATATTTCGTTCGCACATTTGACCTACCTGTTCGTCCCTCCAAAAACTGACTTCCTATATGTATTTTATCGTGTGCCATAAAAACGGTCTCCCCGTTATTGTGATTGAATAGCTGCTTTCCCACAGTAGTCTGCACTTTTGAATTGTGTGCCAAGTAAAATCGTGCTCGAATGTTATATTGGTCCCCTTCAAGCGTCTGCGTTCTTGAGCACACTTTTCTTTTTCGCGTAATCAAGAAATTTTACTACGACGGGTCGATTTTTGTTTCTTTTCTCGCTCTACCCGGCTTAGGCGCTCGACTGTGTTCACTGATTTGAAGATTATCATTAAACACCTTAACAAGTACATTTGACCTCAGCACGTCATTTTGTTTCGCCTGATACCTCTGGGACACTGAAAATTGCAGGATTATTTTGGAAATTTCGATCCTCCAACTCAACGAGTTTACTCTGGCATTCTATCAGGATATCTTCTATTATCTTAACTTTTTTTTAATGGCCACTATTTGCACTTTCTGCATTTTAATTTCTTGAACCGTTGATTTGATTTATTGACTTTCTTGGTAAGTGCTTGTTTAATTTGCTCTGAAATCTATGTTCGTTAGTTTTTATTTGGACAAGGGCTCTTATAAGTTATAACGAAATTTTACAAAGGCCCAGGAATCGCATTTACCATCTCTTTTATTGTAGGGCTACTGCTTGGTTCGACATCTTTGAGAGCCAGGATTCGGTTCAATGTCGCCGTGCAATAGCAAATCACGTATGACACAAATGAACTCAATGAACAAGTTCGAGGACACCTGGGCCCGTTTGCTCGAAGCTGGTTAACTAACCGCGGTTAACCGGATTTCCTACGAGGGGGAATTTTAGGTCATGTGACCGGCAGAGTAAGGACGGCGGGGAAACATGGCGCTGCCCCGGTGAGTAGAGCGCCGCTCGCTTTGGAACTGCCACGTCGTTGTAGCTGCAATATCGGGCGCGTTTGGCTAGCAATGAACGGTGCAGAGGCTTTCAGATTTCGCCTCACCTCAGCTAAAACGCAAAGCATGAGCAATGGCCTCGCCGCATTTTGCCGATAGTCACCGATTCTGGCGATTCTAAGCCTAAATGACCGCGATGGTTGTCGGCGTGGCAACGTCTTTGAAAAAGTGGATTGCCTTGACTCAATCGGCCGGGTCTGATTAGCTTTTACAACAGCAGACAGCGTCCCCATAGACCGTTTGCTACCTCCACACCGAGGTGCATGCTGAGGTATAGTTACACGCGCTGCGCGTGCTGGCATCTGCAGTCGTAAGTATTCTACAAAGCTACAACAATTTTGCCGCGCACGCGCGTTCGTCAAAGATTTATTATGATTATTTACTTCGAATATTTTATAAGTGGAAGGCCAGCGCGCGCGGATCGTTGAATTACACTCCAGTGTTCTCCTCGATGTTAGGGTAATTTACTAATAGGTCAATTTTCGTACTTGAGCCGAATTACAGGTTTTCAATTCTATGACGGTGTTATATACAGTTCTGCTACGTTCATAACCATACTGCCGGTGTAACGCCCGCTTCACTGTTCACTCTTTCTCATCGTTTCTAGGATGAACTTTCGTTGTCCTCTCTTCGAACTCGTGGAATTAATTTCAACGAGGCTTGCTTCCTACTTCAGATAGCCTAAATATTTGGAAATTTTCCGTGTCATAATTTTAGTTTTACTTTACGGATTACCTGTACCACGAGCACTAAAAATTGTTTTTTGAGCTCAGCTGTGTCGCCGCTCCAGGTCGCGAAACACTGTAGCGCGCATTTTGGTTCACCTAGTGCCACTAAATAAGCTACGCTTTATAACGACACTTGGCCATATTGTGGCTTAAAATCATGGTTGCCAGTTATCTGAAGCTTTATCTGAAATCACAGGAAACGCTTTTCCGTCTTTCACAAATGTTTAAACAGTCCGCGACGGAGCAAAGCAATATTACATGAGCTTCCTAACCGAATCGAATGCTGAGGAAGTCGCACTTGAATCATGACGATCGGCAGTTGCGTCTGCTCTGCACAAGCCCCAATATGGCGGTGCCCATAACCATGTCGGGGAACGGGAGTGCTGATACTCTGAGTTGCAGCTCATTTAGTGGCTCTAGGTCCACCCATTTCGGGAACCTTTCCACGGGAAGCCACTTATATCTCGCTTGCCAGCCAGGAGGTGACATCAGCGCCATCACCCTATATAATAAAACACGGAGCTATCGCTCATCCAGCCCTCGTCAAACTTGGCTAGGTACTTGTAGGCACGCTAGAAGGGCGGTTAACTTTAACCGCGGGTTAGCACCGGCTTCGAGCAAACGGGCCCTGGGGGCTCGGCAGCAGACACAGACAAGCATCACTTGTTCGTTTACAATGTAAATAGTGACAATTACTCATCTGCAAGTAGTAACGCAGAGGATTGGCCATCGTTCCCGTCTGAGCGCTGGCATGCCCTCCTATAGTACTGTTCAGTCCGGCTTTCTACAGGTGCGCGTGCTCCGCTTGTTGTCGATGCCGCTCTGACGCATTTGTCGATGGCAGATAACGCCTTCGGTCCTGTTCAGCATCCTTGCTGCCACTGGAGGTGGTCTGGTCGATGGTTTCAGTATCGATGGCGTAGTATTGACAGAGCTGTCCGCTGGATCACGCTGCCACAGCGGTGCACCGGGAAACAGCCTGCACGGGATCATTCTCGCTGTCACGGGAGGTGGTCTGGCTGATGGTCTTCATTGTCGTTGGCATTCCAGTGTCGAGCGGTCCGTTGGATAACGCTGCTTCAGTGGTGTCTTGTTTGGTGCAGTCTGTCCGGTTTGAAGCTGCATGTTTGTTACTAGTTGCATCTTGTATTCGTCCGTGAAGTTCTCCGCGATCTCCGTGGAGGGTCATAATCTTGGTGTTGGTAGTGACGTGAATCTTGATGCTCTTCCAGTGTATTTTGAGTACTTTCTCCCGTTTGTTCGTCTTCGGAAGCCAGAAGGATTTCCATCGCCTGTTTTCAGTGACACATGGCACGCCTGCCATCTCAAGTATGCGTTGGTGTATGCATGCGCGTTTATCACAAACGATGACCTCGACGTGCCGGCCGGCGTACACAAGTAAAATTCGAATAGAAATGTATAACGGGCTTACACTTCTTAATATATTGAATAAATATAAAGCACCTTGAATTTCGGATTAGAAGCTCAATCAGCGAAATAGGAGGTTTGTGACAGTGGAAGTATTAAAACAACAACAACAACAGCAAAATGCTGCAAATGGTTCAAAATGTCCGGGCTTAGCGTATCAGACAAACCATGGGTAGTAAGCGCCGAAGGGATGGAAAGAGAGCAAAAATGAAGCCACACAAAGCAAGGCGAAATACGCGATTGTTTGAACGTCGGGTAAACAAAAGAAGCATAAAAAACATAAAAGCAGTAGAAAGAAGAACATGGTAGACTAGCTCGCCTCAAACATAAAAGAAAGAAGACTGAAGAATGGAATGTTTGAGACTGTTCAACGGGAGTCGGCTCGTAGAAGTAAAGCACGTTATCGTCCGCGCTAACAATCGGAATTTGTGCACAGTAAATAACGACTGAAATCAACTTTTTTTGTGCTACGACGCTTCCTTTTTTTTTGCAAGCGTCAGTCGTTTTTTTTTGTTGCTCCGTTTTTATATATTTAAACAATAGCGGCAGATTTGCATATGCACAACGACTCTTCCAGAGTTTACTGACATCACAGTAACGTACGTGGTTCGAAATTGACTTTTGCTTCTCCATCCAGAGACGAACTTAACGGGACCGAAGCCAGCTCGCCTATTCAACGAAACGGCTATCAGCAATACATGCCCGTGGCAATGTTGTTTATATTGGTCACCTCGCACGGAGATAGTCGAAACCAATGCATTTTGGAGAAGTCAATCTGCTAGCGTTAACTCCAAGCTCGCCAGGGACGCTGCAATCACTTTTCCCCCGCGCTCCGCGGGAGTTGTCTGATATGTGGCTTCCATGGTATTTGATTCAACTCTTACCGACCACCTTCCTGTTGCATTATGATATTGTGTGGACAAGGACGTCCTGGTAATGAGTCGAATACAGAATCATTCAGAAGATTTCAACTTGAATTATTTTCACTCCTGCTTTCAAAATATATCTTAGTGTGAAAAATATGAATGCTAACGAGCATTGCCGTCTTCTCATTCAGATATCAAAGAAGCGTGTTAATTAGTGCGCATGGAGTCAGTAAAGCAATCTTTAGTTTACGACGCCGATATGTTATACTGTGACACCTATTATATTGAGAGCCATATAGACATAATAATTTTCGTGAACCAAAATGAAACAAAATAAAGTAAACTAATATTATTCCACTCAGGCTAGAATACATTAAAATAAAGCGGTATTGTTAATGCAAAAGCACAACAAACGGTACTGCTCTAAGCAATGACTGCACAGATAACCATTAAATCGCTCTTGCATTCTCAGCTTTCATGGCAATCAACGTCTCGGTGCACGCAAAAGTATGAGAATTTCAACTGAGTAACAAAAAAAAACGTCGAAATGTTTCTGGGAAATATTAAATATGCACAGTCCTAAAATATTACCAAGCTTTAATTAAAAGTTTGGACGCGTATATTTTACTCCACGCGGCTCTACATTTTTTTATGAATGGAATAATACTGCCCACATTTACAATATTATCAATTTCCGCTTCATAAAATATAACAAAGCTTCCCGAGGTCTGTAATTGCCTACGTATCATAGAACGCAAAGTCAATTAAAATATTGATATTTCCTTGAACGCCTTTTATTCCAAGGAACGTCCCAGAAACTTATCGCGACGATTTTATTACACCCTTTTGTCAAGCCGGCTGCAAATAAAAAGGTACTCTGGGTGTTGCATGACTTAGCCGAAGAATCCCAGGTAGCCGATAAGTTTAAATATCGTTTTTGCATAGTCGGTACCAACTTTGCTCTCCGCCATGACACTTGCTGACGATCTCGTCCTTCCCTCAGGCAAGCAATTCGACTTCTGGGTATATAGATATGAATCATCATGTAATAATATCTTACTAGCTAAGCTACTTAACTCTGGGAAAGCTGTTGATATTGAAGGATATTCCCCTGATGCTTATGCAACAGAATATCGGAATGATGGCCTCCACAGGGGCTTCGCAATATAAGAAAGCATTTTACTCGGCAGCATACCAGGACGCCTCAAATGTTGCTAGTGTCTTCCCTATTTATACAAAAGTGGAGACCCTAATGACATTGCTAATTACAGGCCAGATTTCCGTGCTTAGTTCTATTAACAGCGCTCATGGAGAACATACTGCCACGCGCGTCGCCGAGTGAGCGCCTGCGTGGCCGAATGTTTACCAACGTTTGGATTTCGCGTGGAGGCCCCAGGTCTTGATTCCTGGGAGTGGACGCATCATTTCTTCTTGGGTAGTTGCAGCTGAACACCAATAAACAGAGAAATAGACACCGCTGGACTATTAACTATGTTGAATCCTTCTTCTTCTTCACTACTATCAGTATTTACAACCTGGAATGAAGCCCTCTTCTTCCTTATTTACAACCTGGAATAAAACCTTCTTCCTCTACTTCCATACATTTTACAAAGACGGAGGTGCTTCGTGTCCTTAAGGACCACCCCCCCCCGCCAGAGAAACAGTTTTTCTCGCATGTGCAGCACCATGGAAGGGGCACTAGACACATTCATTGATCATTTTTCATCGATGGCCAAAGGCTCAAGGATTTCGCGTGCAAATTTTGTTTTCCCCAGAACCTTGATGTTTTGCGAACTTGCAGTGCACAGGCATTCTCGACAATGGACTGGTAGATGTCCCCCTGTTCCTAATGAATGTTCCTTAATGAAGCAGCATGTTCCCTTGTCCAGTCGGTTGATGCAACGACCGTTTTGGCCTATGTAGCATCAACCGCGTGATAATTGTATGTTATATATGACTCCTTTGTTAACACGATGCATAGTTTGTCCGGTGAACAATGCCACAAACTTCTCCTTTGAATTCTCGCCTCTTAGTTTATCCTGCGACACATGAGATGGGCCCTATTCGGCGCGGGGCAAACCACGCGGACGCTTTACCGTCCGGAATTCTTCAATCTCGAGTAACGCGTGGATACAATCACTTTCACAATAAACTTTCGTGTCTTTTTTTCTTGTTGTTCAGCAATTTTTCTTAGAGTTTCGCTTGATGTCGTTGCAGGATTTTTTCACACGTCGCTATCAATAATGCATTTGGGTAACCAGCGGCCTGTAACCTCGATATTTTTGTTTCAAAGCTCCGCCCAACTTGATAATGGCAGGACTTTTAAAATCAGACGTAAGTGCTGTAGTGGCCACACCTCGTTTTACATTTTTAGAGTGTCCAGAGTCAAAAGGAAGGAATCCTTTGCAGGATCTAGCTTGGTACCTCTAGCACACGTGACCAACCGTAAACTTCAGGGCTAAATCCACGAACCTTATGGACTTGCCTACACGAAGTTCGTAGGTGAACGTGAGTCCAGAGCAGCTCAGTTGGAAAACTCTCATAAAAATTGCACGGCACCCGTTGGTTTATTCATCCACTTCCATGTTGTATAAAATCAAAAAATCGTCGACATATCTGAAGAAAACGTGAATCCAAGGATCCCTGACGATGTTTTGAATTCCCCTTCCGCATGCCGCGAGAAACACATCACAGGGAACTCAGGACACCTGAAATCATGTGCACACACCGGTTTTCCGCACATATTGTTGATCCTGGTATGACACTACCGTTGCTGTCAAGTAGACACTCAGTAGTTCCCGTAAACTTCTCTAGGTTGGTTCCTTCCGCATTTTGGAAAGAGATTGCACCCTGCTCCTTTATGGTTGTTCGGAGAACGTCAATAAATTATGTTCTGAATGTCGATGAAAAAGCCAGAAATAATTCGAGAGCATTTTTCCTGAAGGAAGGCGATCATACTTCCCTAGTTATGTACCTTAAAAATATCTTGTACATGAACAAGCAAATGATTCACAAAAATTTCGAAACATGTGCTTGCCATGCCGCTCTTTCCGAAACAATAGCACGAAACGGCACATGAACTGTGTGGGTTTTGGCCAAGAAAAAAACACCAAAGTTGGTCCTCTTTTTGTTCCTTTGGTTTTTTTGTGGAAAGTCTGTCCTGGAGATTTCTTTCAAGTATTTGCAAGATGACTTTTTTGTGGATTTTGTTCTTCCTTTTTCACTAAATTAAGTTTTAAGTCACTTCCTGATTGGCCCGTTCACCGCACTTCCCAGACTCAATGAGTACAAACCCCTCTTCTTCGTCTAATACACTAAGCTTAATATAATTTCACCAGGATTTATGCACTGTATATTCGAAGCTCGCTTTTAGATGTGTCTGACCGTTTAGGCGTGCGAGACATACACTTTTCTTTCATTCATGATTTGTGCTCTTTTTTCATCTGGAGCTTTTGCATCTGGAGCTTTTCATCTGGACTCTCAACCGCTCCAAGCCTTGGTGGAATGGCAAACTTCGGTCCTTTTTCAAATACTTGTATGGTCTTTGTTCGATATTATTGAGAATCCCGGTGCACTGCAAGTTTGCAAAACATCAAGGTTCTGGGAAAACAAAGAAAAAAAAGTGAAAGCCGTTTACAACTCCCTGTAACGCCGAATTAGAGCGCAGCTCTTGAGGAGGAGGAGGGAAGGGTACGGGGGGGGGGGCAAGTGACCTCGGGTAGGGGGGAGGGGGGTCACGTGACGTCACTGATGACGTCATCAACGATGATGACGATGACGATGCGGATGCCGATGACGTCATCAGTGACGTCACTGATGACGTCATCAGTGATGATGACGATGACGATGCGGATGCCGATGACGTCATCAGTGACGTCACTGATGACGTCATCGGCATCCGTATCGTCATCGTCATCATCATATCATCACGTGACCTCGGGGGTCACGTGACCAGGGGGTCACGTGACCTGGGGGACCACGTGACCTGGGAGTCACGTGACCTCGGGGAGGTCACCGATGACGTCATCGGCATCCGTATCATCGTCATCATCATCACGTGACCTCGGGGGTCACGTGACCAGGGGACCACGTGACCTGGGGACCACGTGACCTGGGGGTCACGTGACCTCGGGGAGGGTCACGTGACCTCGGGGAGGTCACGTGACCTGGGGGTCACGTGACCTCGGGCGGTTACGCCGACGGCGACGCCGACGGCGACGCCGCTCAAGCCGGAAACGGGCGCCTAAGAGCTGCGCTCTAAAACTTTCGCATGAAATCTTTGAGGCATTGGCCATCGACGAACATGAAGATAAATGTATCAGTGCCCCTTCCAGGCGCTGCACCAGCGAGAAAATTGATTCTGCGAGGGTCCTAATGAACATGATGCAGCTCCTCGTTTGTGAGTATGAAATAGGAAGAATGCTTTATTTCAGTTTCTAAAAAGGAGAGAAGAGGGCTTGAATCCGATTCGTAAATACTCATAGTATTGAAGGAAGATGAAGGCTTCAATATAGTTGATAGTCCAAGCGGTGTCTATTTCGGTGTTTATTAGGTGTTCAGCTGGCACCACTCAAGAATATGAAGCAATTCTAGCTCAGCTCCAACCAGTCGTACGTTTCTTCTACCTATTCTTTCAGTTTAGCGCTCTCGCAAGTTCGAGAACCTTGTCGTTCGATCAAGTTACGAATGTTCTACGCGGCAAACGTTATATGCCGAATGTTCCAGAAGCTCACGCGTGTACATAAGGGGCTCCAAGTGGCGAGCTGGATGTCAGTATCGTCCCAGCGTTCGATCCTGCTGTTTCGCCACCGTCGACGCCTGAGATGCTGGCCTTTTGATATTTTGTTTCGGGAATAAGTTCGCCCCATTAAACGTTTAGATTGCTTCGGTTTTTGTCGCCTCATTAATTGTCATTCGTAACAATATTTGCAAATCGCGATTGAGATTTAAAGAAGAAAAAGAATGTCAGCTAGCCAACTTGGCTTCACGAAGCTAGATATACAGAGCCTGCAATTTCCTTCGTGTCTAGAAATATTGATGAGGCTCTAAACTATAAAAATATAGGGTATTGACGTATTTGTTACATTGAAAACACATCTGGCGATACCGTGCGGCATTTTAAGCAGCAAGTTGAAACGATGTGGATTTCGAGGTTTATCTTTAGACGTTCTTCAAAGTTACATAACCGACCGCCAACTGGCCTGTGGCCCGTGTTGTGGAGAGTTATACCTTACAACAACGGTCAATCTGCATGGGGATTTCTCCGGGTTGAGTACTGGGCCCCATTATATTCTCACTTTAGGAACATGACATGTTATGTTGAT
Organism: Ixodes ricinus; assembly: GCA_037355805.1. Classification (NCBI taxonomy): domain Eukaryota; kingdom Metazoa; phylum Arthropoda; class Arachnida; order Ixodida; family Ixodidae; genus Ixodes; species Ixodes ricinus. Next base: position 95,409 of record JAZHYW010028439.1, on the reverse strand, counting down.
TTAGAAAAACACTCATGCCATCAAGTCCGACGATGGTACTGCCATAGTTTTACATTAAATACCAAGCACCTGCAGAAGAGGTCCTATCCAGTTAAATCATGTCATTCAGGAAATGGTTTCCATCTTATACTTCCATAAATCTACTAAAAATTAAATATATTTTCTTTAAAACTCTCTTTAAGAAAACAAGATGATTACTACAAGAAACAAATAACGTTTTCAATGCAAAGTTACCACCTCTAAGAAATTTTGCTCTCACATCGCCAAATCAATGGGGGAAAAAGTATCCGATATATAGTTTTTTTCTTTACAAGTAGATGTTTACCTGCACATGTGTTCAAAGAGAATGTCGTCAGGCGTGTTTGGGTTGTATGATATCTATCGTTTTGTAAGTGCACATATTGTATTATCAGATAAGATTGACGTCTGTAGATAATTTTGAGTCTGGATTACGTTCGTATATAACATTTGAGTACATAGAATATTAACCTTTAAGAATTTAAGAGTTCTATTTTGAACATTTTGTGCGTGCACTAAATTTTCCATTCGTATTATTCCGTTTGAAAGGATTCACAATGAACCACTTGCTGTGGATGTTGAATAATGCACATGAGTTCTAGGTATGATTTGCAATACAATGAATGAATATATGAGCGAATAAATAACTGACATTATTTCGAACACTTGAGAATAAAAAAGCCTTGAAGGGTACACTAATGCAGTCTATGCATGTGAATTTTCCTGCCAAGGGACAGAATAGAGGAGGCTAATCGTCACTAGAAGAAGAATAATTAACAAAATAACTTAAGTACCTATCTCTGAGTTTTTTTAGGACTCATCAAAAGCCACTGAATTGGTAAATTTTACAGGGGTTTGAAGCACGTTTTAGGCTCCGGGTGAGCTACAGTTACCACTCGTGCAACGTGCGCAAGGCTAGCGGAGTGAAAACGCGGATGACAAGACTGTCATCCGCCTTTCAGCTCCGCCCGCCTTCCGGCAGCTGCACAACTCGTAAGTGGTAACTTTGAGGCACACTCGCGCGTCACATTTGCTTCAAGTCTTAAAATTGACTCATTTCTTTTTGTATTTTTATTAGGCTAAGCATCTTTCGAACTGGAACAATTATTTTTATTATCACTAATTAAAAACGTACTGTCCAAGTTTCAGTTGATCCGATTTAACGTGAACAGATTATATCCTCATGTTTTGGTCGCCCTGACCGTATACGCCACCTTTCCAGACAGCATTAGTTTACCTTAAACGAATGTTAATATATGTTTTATAAATATGCTCCAATTAAAAGCTAACACCCTGTATATAAGATATACGTCGCCGTCCTAGCGCAAGGTGCCAACTTCTATGTACAGATTTCGTGTTTCCTTTTTGCGGCTCCCGCCTTCCATATCTATCATGGTCAAGCGCCTGGGATGACGACACTTGCTACAAGTGCTGTGCTCCTTAGTTGTAAATATTTTGGCGGTTTTGGTCAACAAACTAAATATCATTGAAAGGAAACCAGAACATTCGTCAACGGATTTGACAATACCGATCGGCAGCCGACTCTTCTAACTGGCAGATTATGAAACGCGAGGCGTAACTTATAGTTTTCCAGCTCCGTGCTTCGGAATTCGTTCTTCGGTAATCTTATAGGCTAATCCAACGATACCATTCACTGGTTGATATAATATGATTTTATATGGTTTCTTGAACGCGAAAGGGGAGACAACGGACAAACAGAAAACACGACTGACATGAGCAGATCGAATTTCGAAGGTTTATTTTGTCATTTTCGCGATCGTCAAGCACCTTTGTTGTGCTCAAGGTCAAGCCCAACCCTCTCCCACAACTCCGAATCTCCTTATTCTCTTTCAAGAAACCTTTCCTCCTCACCAGTCAAATTAATGGATTTCTGGCTTATATATTCTTGTCGCTTCTCTGGAAGGGGGAAGGACAACATGCTGTCTTCTATCTGTGATAATCGGATGTTCTGGAACCGTCACGCACTGCGTTTCTTAGGCATTCAGAGTCTATATGTAACTCAGCGATTGCTATCAATATGTGAGCCGCATTTTGTATTTACGCCTGGTTATTAATTCCTGCAACTCTTTCCAAAACATATGGGACATTGCTTTCTAATGAACAAAGGGTTTGTGTTTTCTGGTAAAAAAAAGCCTTGTCACTTTCTAAGTATTTATTCTAGCTTAAATGCGCAAGCAAAGCTACTATATTTGAATTTATAGTTAGTGTGTAACACTATCAACAATGGTTGGAGAATGTTTCCTAGTTGAGCGCTCGATGCGCACTAGCTCTGGTGAATATGATATGCCATATCAAATCAGGCCATCAAGTCAGTACCTTTCACAGCCTTGTACACTAGGTGTAAAACAAGGTATAGCGCCTCTCGAACCACCTAAACTACATTAATGTCCGGATTGCAGCTCACTTTATGGCATAATTGTACCCACCTATAAGAAACGATTCATTATAAATATAAGTAACACGAACAATTTGCTGCATTTTTGGTTTCATGTTGACAATGTAAATTATAGTAGAATTCAGTGTTATTCACCATGAACTTTCATCTTGAGAGGTTGCAAATTCCGAAAATAAGACTTGTTTAGTTACCTGCCTCGTGAGCAGGATGGGCTTGTTTACTTGAAGATATATTATCAATGAACGTAAAAGTCGTTTCATTCTTGCATTGAAGCAGCATCTTGATAATTTTGTTGAAAGGACTAATCGTTCACCAAGCTAATATATTAAAAGTAAATTCGCATCTATGTTGTTAAGCGAGAACAATGTTTCTGAAGTGACAACGGGAGTAAAGAGTGTTTCACATGTATGTCACTTTTTCCAGAAAAGCATATCAGGCTCACGAAGACCTCCGCAACACGACTGCAATAGACGCAGTTAAAGACTTCTGGAAGCTGAATATCCGGCATTATGGAATCCTCAAATTTGAAGTGCACGACTCTCTGGTAACCAGCCCAGATACTGTCGAGAACTATCGCCATCTGCTCGAGGTACAACATGTACTGCCTCCTCACTGATTGGGATAACGTTTGATGCACTATACCTAGTTCTTAGACTGAGAATATGCAAAATATAACAACGCTTTAGAAACGCCATTTAAACGGGTGTACAATATACTGTGGTTACCCATACCGAGGTTTTATCCAGCTGCTAAAACTTTTTTGAAATAAATTGCATAATCGAGCCTGAATATTTCCAACTTGAAAATGCAGCCAGTTAGGTACACCCATCAAACACTTCAACACACACAAGGAGGTTGGCCGAGAGGAAATAAATCCAATACGTACAATATATAAGCTAATGTGAAAGGCACGAAGAACACACTGAATACACATAAAAGGGTAGTAGCTCTCAAGCTTTACTACCCACTAAACTTCATCTTTTACGGTAAGAAAATATCCTGAGCTTGATCATGATTTCAAGGACCGGGGAACACCCAATATGTTTTCAATGAGCAGTGTACATGCTGTGTGTTACGTCCCGTGACGTCAGAGGTCGCACAACTGTGACGTCAAGCGGCATCAAGGTGTGACGTGACGCCACCGTGTCACATATGACGTAACGTGACGTGAGGAAGTCACCTGATCTTAGGACGTCACGTGATGTCATTATATGACGTGACATGTAGTCCCCTGACACTGTGACGCCATAGTACCACGTGACTTCGCAACATCACAAATGTGACGTCATATGACGTCATGGTGAGATATCATGGCGTCACTTGGCGTCACGTTTTCACCAGACGTTGTGTCACATGACGCCACACTCTAAGAACAAATGGAGGAAAAAGATAGCAACCGCGCATTTTTCTCAATTCTACTGACGCGCCTCCAAGCGGACACGAGAAGAAGGGAGGAACGAGACGTTTTTCTCGTTCTCCAGTCAGACGGGACAAAGCTTCCGCCCTCCCAACTCATCTTCTTTTTGTTTCGGTTTTCGAGCACGTCGCGCACGTTGTTTAATAAATGTTGTTGAGTTGACTGAACTTCAGCGGCAGCGAAGGCCGCCTGTAATTCCGTCTCCCATTCCAAACGTGCACAACATTTCGGTTGCATTGACGTTTTTACCAATAATTGTATCAAACAAGCAAACGAAGGCGCTAGGAATAGCGAAGTTCCGGAGCAGTGCCAGCAGCGCTACGTACACTGGGCTAAGATGGCCATCTCTCTGATTGCGGAACCATGCGGACCACGCGGAACGATGTGTCCATAGTGGATGTGTCGACGTTGACGACGTTATAGAAATGGCGGAAACTGCGTTCAAGACAGGCAGGTTTTGCTGCCGGGTGCCTGAATGCCTTCTGTGCTGAGTTCGGTTCGGCTTTCCGATGCCGAGTGCCAACCGGCAATCAACGTGGTTCTGTATTTCTGCGTGTTAGCAACATAGCAACATCGCGATGGCAATATTGTGCGTTGTGAAGAGAAGACTGGAATTATCGCCGATGGGACCGTGTGTTAGCGTATCAGTGGTGTAACAACAGATGAGATTACTTAAAGTGTCGGGCATTGATGCCGCTGGTCGCGCCGTGATCGAAGGGGGCGGGATGTCACAGGTTGACATTCCGCTTTACATTAAAGTGTTTAAGACCACTTGAGGGATTAGGTGCAATCGATCGACTTGCGCATAGTCATGTTGGACCGCTGGTCTGAACCGTAGCTCCTATCGTACAGTGGCCAATGTGACTGTCGGTTGTCACCTCTCCAAGAGCGATTGCGCTCTGGGGAAAGGACTGAACAGTATGAAAATATGACTGAAAGTACGTATATTTACAGTTTGGGATTTTATCATTAGGAAAGGATGAGAAGTAAAATCGAAAAAAGCTATCCTTTAATTTGCTGTTTAAAGATACTACGGTTCCTGGAGAAACTGCCCTCCAAGTGGCGCGCTGGGATGAGCTCTAAATGTTTTCGAGCTCGCCACGGCGTAGCTTCGTACACTTTACACCTGCCGCAAGTCGCAGCTTTGGCTGCATTCAAGTTGATGGAAAAGCGATTTCTCTGCCCGTGAAGCATGACTTCCAGCTGCATGAATATCCGCTCTACAGAGATTAATTCAAGACGACAGTTGGAGCCTTGCGCGAACAGCACAAATAGAAAAAACAAACATTACAATAAAAATACTGGCGACGACGTGCCGTGCAGTGAAGCAAACACATGGCTTGTAACCGCATTGGAGCGGCTTGATTTATTGGTTTTCAAATAACTACGGCATGAGCGCTTACTTTTTACTAATAGATACATCCCCAGAGCCGTTCAAAATACTCTCAGAGGTATGACATTGCTGGAAAAAATCAACATCCTGGGAATATTTTTTATTGCTTAGGATGGTCACCGAGAAATTCCGTACGCTCGAAACGACCAGCATGAAAGACGTAAACGCAGAGGTGGGAAGTAGTGATTGGGTTTGTGTGCTCTCGTATAGATGTTTGTATGTTCCGCGTTTGTGTCTGCGCTCATTGTATGTGTTCAACTGATGCTTGTAGTATGCGTCATGTGTCTACATGTGTGTACAATAAAGGTTCCAGAAGGTTCCAGAAGCGCAGTGGTGGCGTGAGCAAATTAAACATATTTTTTTTGTAGAAGATGAATTGGGTGGCACTTGGCGCCGCCTAGCCTAGCTACTTGGAATGACTCTGCTTGACCCTGCCATCTGGTGGCAAGCGATTTCTCATTCTTTCATGCTACGCGACAATTACTGGTTACCGTGCCACAGCGGCTTCGAGTTTGTTCTTTTGAGAGTGGCTTTTGGTTTCCCTAATTGGTTTACCATTTTTTCCGTGATGTGCGGTTGACAAAGGAATTGTGACTCGAGAAATAGCAAAAGTAAGACGTAAAGTGCGCGAAGTATCTGGGTATCGGTTGTCTCCATTTAACATCGTAGTGCTGACGACAAGAAGACTGAGTAATTGCTTTTGAAGTGCAAGTTTCTTTACCTGCGGGGGGGGGGGGGAAGCTGGCTTGGGAAATAAACACAGTTCGCGGAAAACTTGTGTTACGCTTTTATTTGCTGCTCCTCTCGTCCTGTAGAAGAGACGTAGTGTCTTCGCTAAGCCTTAATAACCCCGGTTTGCTCAATTCATGGCCGCCATTATGAAATGGAGGCGACGGAGTAACTTTTTTCCCCTGCTTTAGGGACGAAAGTTTCTCCCTTTCTAAAGGAACGTAGGTTACAAGAACGTTCCTACCTTTAGGGAGGGCTATAGATACCCTTTTTTTCTTAGAGTGCATGATGTCACACCAGGTAACTTTTCTTTGTAACGGAGCTTCATGACGAGCTTTTCAAAATTCGGCTGATAAAACACATTTAGTGTTAAAACAAGCGAAAGCCATTGTTCTTTTGCTATTGATGCGTGTCGAACTTTTTGCGTCACGTAATTTGGAAATAACTTTATCAAATTTACCTCACTTGAAGTGTCGACCTTCGGAGTGACTGTCGTACAGTTTTTATTGCGTGTTTCAATTGAAAACTATATATTTTTCTGTGCATAAGACAAAATGCGTGTAACATACGTATTTCCCCTTGTGCTTTCATTTGGTCTAGAGGCTGAGAGAGCTGCAGGAAATCAACAGAGCTGGGGACAAGAACAAACCCTGGATACATCATCCTCGGAATCGGCCTCTATGCTCCGAGGAATAGCCAAAGCTTACAACTACATGATTCATCTTCTTACGTACGTCCTTAAAGGGCATTCATATTAAGCTTTCCACCTGAATTGTTTTTGAGATCGAGCATTTCGCAGCTCGCTATCAACTTTAATATTCTTGATTCTGATAAAGAATAGGAGCAGCTGGCCCTCAGGTTTCAAACAAAATATCGTATAATGAACTATGCTCGGCGACAGGTAGAAGAGGATGCTCCACCAACCTCTTTCCAATTTAGCAGAGTGAACGCTGGAGCGAAGGCGACCTCCTTTCCAGTGTTCGTTCTACTCGAGTGAAAAGAACTGGGAGGAGCTTCCACTGCGTTCTTGACCTGTCATTGACTTGTAATCGCTACTACTACTTAAAGTTTTGCAGGAAGCAGTAGAAACGTAAGAACAGTGGTCCAAATTATAGGCAAATATTTATACCTATGTTGGGCGAGGAAGTGCAAATGTTTGAGCCACCATGCTTGTTAAACTGCTATTGATGGCGGTTGTAGGTCCGGCAGAACGAGATAAACATGTGACTTCACTGGCAAGCTTTCACTAAGTCGTCCGTCAAGATAAATAAAAAAATACCAGTGTAATTACGAATACAGTTTAAATTTAAAAAAAGTGTTAAAAGGTAAAACAAAGATATATCTGAATGAATATATCGAGCGCAGTAGCTGCCTGTGTTGGGAGGAGGGTGTCTTGAGAGGTCCGTTTTTCGCCCTTCTTGAAACCAGACTGACGAATTCCTTTAGGCACTCACATGTATTACAATAATTTCAACGAGTGTGCTGGAATTCGTCAACTCCGAAAGCGGGAAATAGTGATTACATGAACTTGACTAGCGCCGTCTTATGGGTGCAGCGTTCCGGCAGGAGAATATTAAATCCTTTTGGGAGTAAATCGAACTCTGGCTCTCTGATTGTCTTAGTTTAGGTAGACTTTTAATCCGCGGCCGGCAAACGGCGCGGCTATAGACGGCCCATTCAAGGCTGGAGGGCGAACGTCGCAAAAATAGCCGGCCCACCGGAATAGCCGTGCACTACCGTCGCGGCAGCAGGTGCCGCTTCTGCTTCTCACTGTCACGGATGAAAGCAGGGCGGCCTATAGCCGGCCCGTTGGGCGGCCCCTTCATTTTAGCGGCCGATTATTGAAGGAACGGCTGAAAACGAGCCGGCTAGCTCCCAGTGGCTTCTCATTTTCTTTCTTTTGGTTTCTTACCCCAAGGTGGATTCGTATGCGCCATTCACTTTTCTTACTTTGCCTTTGTTCGGGGTCGCCGCTCGTCACTCCTTCAGAATAACGTCATCGACCGCGGTGGATGTCGGGAAACGAGTGTAAAATGAGAATCTGCTAGTTAATAAACTAGGTATAAATAAAGAAGAAACATAATTGCTAACTTCCTTTCGGCTGGAATATTTAGATGTTTAGAGGCTCTCATTAACATGGACTGACAAAATTGAAGTGTTTGCTTATTTGAGAACGTGATGCTCGCCAGCAGGTCAAAGGATCAGCCACCGCGTTAGGACACGTTTGATATTGCCGTTATTTTACCCGGCTCGGAGGCAAGGTAAACTATCAAGATACAATATTTATTGTGCGATTACGCGGTCAATCAAGAGACATGTTTTAATTAACTTATTAATTCGTAAAACTAGCCTATAATTCCAATCTGACAACGTACTGGGCATTACAAAAGACCATTAAGTCAGTCAACTATAGAATGATTTGAATCACCTAAGATGCGTAGTGATATGAAGAAGTTACCACTTGTGATACAAGCGCAAAGGCAGGCAGGAGCGAAAATGCAGATGATAAGGATCGGGAGAAACATCGCAGACGGACTTATTTTTGCGATGCTCGCGCTGCCAACATTTAGAAGCTTTGACTGCCTTAGTGATTTTCGGTTATTGCCCAGCAAGTTTCTGACTTGAAACTATTATATGCTTATTTTTACTAGCCAAAACGTTAATCAAATGATATGTTAACCAGACGCCTGATTGCACAAGCATAATTTTCATAGTGGCCGCCAAGTCGCTGATGGCAAGCTTAGCAGTTTTGTTTTTAATATTCTGGACCAGCGCCTGTTATACACCTTGTTTCACGAGGCACAGTCTACGTTTTCTGCAAAACTGTCCATCGAACTAAGATATTGGCAGAACGGGTGAATAAGGATTTTCCTGCCTCAGATTTTTCTCAAGTTCGCTTTCCATTTCTAATTTCTTTAAAAAAGTATTATCATGCCTACATCGTATTTCTATGATACACTGCACTCACACGGTGGGTGCATGAAACACGGATTAAATCGAATATTTGTTTGATGAGATACTAAGCTTCAAATTAGGGTATTATATCTGGGAAATATTGTAAAATATAAAACAATACAATAAATATAGATGGTTTGAGCTTTCAAGCTGAACATCGTCTAAAAGAAATATTTAATCTATAAATTGATTTAATTATCTATGTTGTCATTCAGTGGCGCGCACCTGCCGCCTGCACGAAAACACGCGGTACTCCCACTCAGTGCGCTTCCTTTATTTTGTACTGAGCACAGAGCTCCTAAACTTCTATCAGCGGCGGTAGCCATGTTCAAACCATGAAATGCTCAGGCGCAATTCATTTTACTCTGGGGTTCCAGCGTCTTCGTCGTTATTCTGCGACGGGAAACGAAATACCTAAAGTAACTATATAGTTTTGTTTCTACTCTAGATATTACTCTAGAAATGCCATGATTGAAGCGATTTATCTGGAAAAACTTATATTGTTTCCCTTGCCAATTATACACTACCTAGGCTTAATCGTACTGAAGTTGCAAACGGACTTCGTAGAACCTCGAAATATTGAATTTTAGGCACACGCGTCGGCCTACTTTACACACAGGAACGCACACACACATACGTGCACACAAGCGCGCACACGCGGACGCACGTGCACAAACGCACGCACACACGCACACGCACATGTACCGGTACGCATATACACTCGAGCGCACACGTACAAAATATCATCGCATATTGCCGCACATCTAAAGCTCGGCTGCCTGTGACAACCCTTACGAACTCTCTTGCTATCTTTACTTCTTATTCTCTCTTTCTCTCTTTACTCCCAACCTTCCACCACACATACGCGCGCGCGCACCACGCCGCCGCACGCGCGCCCACGCACACACACACGCGCGCGCACATACTACAAATACAACGGCGACCTCTCGTCCTCTACGGCCTCGCGATTTGTCGATGTTGCGTTCCCGTCAGCAGGCACGTTGATATTTTTATTTAAACGGAGACGTTCGCCTGGTTGAGCATAGTTCTAGTTGCAGGCTTCTTTCTATTCATGACATGCGATACTCGTATGAGAATAAAATACCATAACCTCCGGCACTGATTTCTAGGGCAATGAGCTCCATGAGAAGACGACAGCGCCTCATTTGATATCCGCTAGATGGAAGCAGGAGCGGCGAGCGTACTTCTGGCGCGCGCGCGTGCGCAAATCCTCTTCTGGTGCTTCGAAAATAACTAAGGCACAAACTTTACGCCCGGCACCGTTCGAAGCGAAAGTCACGTCTCTCGAGACGCTGGCGTGTACAGTGCGAGCTCGTAAGTATTCCCAACTAGCTGACAATGTATGAACCTTGAGATGTCGGAAGTTGTTGACTTCGTCAAAATGCTCATGTCAAAAGACACTGAAGGCGTACGACGCGGCCGATGTAACCAAGACGGCACATTTGAGTGTGATGGCTACACCCGGCCCAGCCACCTGGCCGAAACGCCGCCACTCCTAGGTCAACTTGGATGGTGCTGCTACTGTGGACACAGCCCTCTACAGCACAACCGCCTGGGTAAGTATTCTCACTCACTGGATATCTATTGGTGTTGAAGGAAATGTAGATTTAAAAGGGGATATGATTATTAAAATAAGTCGACGAACCAATCCCTAAATCAGGGGCCCAACGTTTCGAAACCTGTTTGGCTTCTTCAGGGGCGACTATGGAGGAAATGAGCCGCAATCTTCGTTTTCCTCTATGGTGGAAGGCGAATGCGCACGATCCCTCCTTCTTCCTCTCCTGGCCGTTTTTTGATGACACGTTGTAGAGCCCGTTCACATACACGGATGGCAGTACGCCAAGAGACCTATCAATGTTTGTTGGCGTGGTTTCAATGCGCCAAGATTCAAAGAAAAAGCCTCCGGCGAGGGTTAGTTTCGATGTCCAGGATGCGCGTGTTTAAAAGTCAATACGGTGGTCATTTGTTTTTCAATGTGTTCAGCAACCGCGATGCGCTCTTGATCGAAGTTGCGCACATCAGCCTTGTGTTGACGGATCCGTTCATGATAGCTATTTGTTTCACCGATGTACGAGGACGGGCACTTCGCGCAGGGAATTTCGTACACCACACCTTGCGCTTTCTCTTGAGGGGACCGATATTTCGGTCGTGCATGAAGCGTCCAATAGTTTACATTGGCTTGTGGGCCATCTGAATGCCCTCCTTGGCTAGCAGCCGTGCCAGAGCTTCACGATGTTCCCTTGAGGTAGGCGATGCTGATGCGAGTGATTGGCCGGTGTTTCGTATCAACCTGCGACTGGCGGTGTCGTCGACTTCGGTTTTGACGACGGTACATGCGGTGTATAAAGCTGCCCGCATATCCGTTCTTCTTGAGGTCGCAAATGATGGTATCTTCTTCTTTTCGTCGGTCAGAATCAGTTGAGCAAAGGTTCTTTGCCCTTGATAGGTGTGTGTTAACCACCGATACTGTATGACCTCGTTCGGTGGTTGAAGTCAAATTGTAAGTATCTTCCGGTGTGTGTTGGCTTCCGGTAAACTGAGAACTGCAGATGATCTCCTTGATTTTCGACAACCACACCGAGAAAGGGTGGATGTCGTTTTTTTTTCCCGCTCCACGGTGAATTTGATGTTAGGCTCGATGGAATTGAGGTGTGTCAAAAAAGTGTTTGAGACTTTTTCATGACGCAGAAGCAGTCGTCCCCATATTTTAGAAACACTTTGTGGCTTGCAGCAAAGAACTGTAGAGACTTTTGTTCTGTGGCTTCCATGCACAGGTTTGCCGTGAGGACAGAGATGGAGGCCCCCATTGTGGTTCCCCTGGTCTGCTTAAAGTGCTCTCCTTTGAAGCTAAAATAAGTGTTACTCAGGCAGAATTCGAGGAGTGGCAAAGTTCGTCCACGTTGAGTAGATATACTTCTTATTCGGCTTACGTTTTCCGTTGCTGATAACATTGCGACTAAAGATCATTTGATCGAATGGTCGTTTTCGCGAATCACATTTTAGTGAATGTAGGCGGCGGCAGATAGGCTTCCAAACAAACCGCGCTACGCTCGGGGAAATGAATATAATACCAAACTCGAGCGTGTATCGCCTAGGCTTTACCGCCAAATGTTCGACAGGCTAGTTTATTAGGTCACAGAGCCATTTGCTAATAAGAACGCCGCCATTTGCTAAAGTGTCATTCGATGAAACGTCGTGGTTTTGTTTTCGTTTGCTAAAACGGCGTTCGATCGAGTGGACACCTCTCGCTTTCATTCATCACAAGGATGTTCGTCTCGGCGTCGTTTGGTTGGCAGGCCGGTCGCCGCCACATGGGGAAGCGGAGACTAGGATAGAAACTGAGCGCTCGCTTAGTGCCTACGTTGACGCTTCTCTCTTTTTACGTTTCGAGTCCAGAAAGGCAGCAGTTTCCGAATGCGGCCATTGGCGCCAGTATCCGCGCCCTTGCGTCGACATTCGAAATTCGATGGAAAGTATGCGAAAAATAATAGATGAAATATATAGTTTTCATGATGTCAGTCTGTTTGCCTTGCCCAGTTTCTTAAATTAATACAGTGGAAAGTACGTTGTCTCGCGCTTCAGGAAGCGTTCTAAATCGTGCTATACGTGCTGTTGAAGGTTGGCCACACCGCGCAAAGGACGCAATTTCCGGTACCGAGTTACGTCAGTCAGAGCTATGTATTATAGAACACTTCCGAAACTTATGAATTGGTGTAACCTCAATAGATCATCTTGAAATCTGCGATTATAACGTGCCCCTCAAAACCGTCAACAAAAATGAAAGCGGCAGGTTCAAGTTATATTGTTATTTTTGCGTCCTATTTGTTTAAATAATTATTGAAGGCTATGAAGGGTCAGTTGTGCGGGAACGCCTGTTTGCGTGGGCCTTTGCCTTTCCGCAAATTTTGCACGGCGTCCGCACTCCTTTTTTTCTTTTCTGTTAAGTGTAGTGAAGGGATATAGTGCTGACAGTCATTCAGTCTTTTGTCTGCCAAGCCATATTTAGTATATGCATGAAGACAAAACATATATATACAGGGTCATAGAAAACATCGTAAGGGTGCCGGCGAGCTGGTGAATATTAACCATGTAGAAAATTGCTCAGCATTTCCTTCTACGTTTTGATGTTTCTTCTCCACCGAGTCTCAGGTTAATTCGACATGGTGTAATATACGAGGTGTTTCACGAAAGGTGCACAAATTCGATATTACGGAAAACTACGCGTCGCAGCAAGAAAGGCTGTGTGTCGTTTTGATACTGGACCAGGGGCCTATTTAGGAAAATTATTAAACTCCGGGATTATATAGTTTGTTAATTATTTTTGCATAATTAACTTTTTATTATTGTGTTTAGGGCATGAATTTTATTAGAAAATTGCTCAGCATCATCAAAAACATTAAATCAACAAATTTCAGAACGACAGAAGGCACGCGAAGCATTTACGGCTTTCCGAAAAACCGCACAAATTCGACGGTTTTTGAGTTTCGGTTTGCTATTGGAGCGCATCTCGGCCCCGGCGGTACCGCGCCCCGTGGAGAGATAGTGCTACCAGCCTCTGCTGCGTCGCGCGATGACAACGCAGCGGAGGCTGGTTGTCATCGTTAATCGTTTCAGTGCTTATCGTTAATTTTTGATAAAGTTTTGCTGCGGCATCTCCAAAGATAAGCCCACCCCATATTTTTCACCACTTATCTCTACATTTTGGGTGGACGTTCTTACGCTTTTCATCGAGCGGTTATAAATAAAAAAAGAAAATCGAAATTGTGACTATGGATATCACAAAGCTTTTTGTCTCTTCAAAAGTCGCTTCAATTGGGTTAGGGTTTATTATTGAGGCCTTCAAAACTGCAATTGCGAAATGGCTAATTAAACCATTAAATAAAAAGTTAGTTTTAAAACTTTCGTCAATTATTCAGCGTATGGGACGCTTGTCCTCTCATCTAATGCACGCTGAGCCCCACGTATATACAGTGATGACGGCATCCACGTGCCTATCACATGCTATGTTAAAAAATTCTGTTCATCTTAAAAAAAAACACCCTGTATACATTTACAAAAATCTGTGAACGAAACTGTTGCCTGATGCCTCCGTAATTAACAAGCAAAAACATGGTGCACAATTCAAGATGCAGAACCATGAAAAAGGCAGAAATCAATATTAATAATGAAAGTAGTGTTACTAAATAGGGTTTGATCACATTGACAATTACCTGAGGAGCAGGCTTTCCAAGTACTCGCTAATCACCTTGTTAAGTTTATGCTTGCTTCAGACAGATTTATTTATTTTTATTAAGGAACTCTAAAAGTCCTATTCAGTGCTCAAGAAAGATGATATTCTGGTCCTCCCGAATGGTATTTTATCCGAGGATCAGACGAGATTGTAGATTTTGGCATTTTATACATCAGAACAAATGTAAGGTCGATAGTGATCAGTCCCAATGTCACTATGTTTTCCAGGGTGACATACCCATACTACCCAAAGGATAGCCAGGTTCTCGCATATATTTTGGACCGACAGCAAAAAACATCTTGTGCAGTTCAGACCCAGTGGAGGTCATCCAACTCAATTCCTCGTCTACCTTGAAGAGGGCTCTTGTTCTATGCATTCTTATATACTACTTGAAATACCTGACTTACACAATCGGCTTCGCCCAAACCCTTAGGCTCGTGCAATGTGTGTTAAAAAGGCTGGCAGAGTTTAAACGTGTGTGCATTACAAGAAACTAACTGGCAAGGACAAGAGCATTTCATCTATAATCTAAAAATTGGGTTAACCAGCCTCTTACCCACATGTGTTGTTGGTGCCAGTTGTGTTTGTTTTTTGCATCTTTTATTATACAGGGTGTGTGCAAAAAAGGTTTAGATGCTCAAATAGCCGGAAAAATCAGAAACTTGACGGATCAAGTCGTAACTGCTCACAAAAATGTATATCACTGGTCATCTTTTTGTGTTAAAATTTGAAGCCTTAACTGCGAAAAACAAAATTTATCTTGCTTGTCTTTTAATGGCGTAGAAGGGTTTGCTTACCTTTTTCCGGATGTGGCGTCTCCCTTTTCCGCCGTTGAAAAAATAAGTAAAAACCAGTTCTCATTTTCTTATTTTCCTTGTAGTCGGAGCTGAGACCTCAACTTTTAGCACAAAAATGTGACCACTAAAGTACTTTTTTGAAACCAGTTAAAGCTTGATCAACAAGTTTCTGACTTTTGCGGAATATTTTAGCCTATATATATATATATATATGAGTTCTTTTTCTTTGTGGGTATTTATTTTTTAATAAGGCTATACCGTCATTTGCGTTTTGAGCGTAAACATTTCGGGCTTAACCTTGGCACGAAGCTGAATATCAATGCTTATTCCTAACAAGTTTTTCATGTATCTTTGAACTCTTTGTGTAATCTCACTCAAGGCTACAGTTTCATGATAAGTGTCAGTATTTTGCATATTGCAAAACTTTAGCAAATGTGTAGTAACAAGTTTAATTAAAAATCGTCGCAAGTTGCAACATTAGTTTATTTTCTTCTCCTAATATGTTATTACTTCTACACACCTCCACATGTTATCATGCTATCGAAAACAGCACGGGTCCGTACAAAACTTCACATTTGCTTGAAAGTTAAACTTAGAAGTTTTCATCCACTCAATGTCTGCTGTGGAACAGCAGCCAAGGATTCATTAAATGCGCTCTTGTTATCAGTTTGCCCAAAGGGTGCTCCAGCGCAAACACTTTGTTTTTTTACGAACAGCATCAATACAAAGCGCTGGAGAAAACATATTTTTCACGAAAAAATAAGTTAATTCGAGCGATATGTACGGCACGGGACGCCCTTTTAACGGGCGGTTTTCCTCTCCACTCTCTCTCTCGCACCTGTCTGCGCCACGTGGAGGAGCTACGGTGGTTGCATCTTGGAAGCAATTGCACCGCGTACTAAAGTGCGTCTCGCGCCGAAAATAATGCCCGAATTACATTATTTTTTTATGGAAAATCAGTCTTTTGACCTGTACACCCTATCCAGGCTGTTTGTAAAACAAAACCAAGAAGGAGTTTTTTGCTTGTGTGGCTCTTTAATTAAACAAAATCTCACACATGTGGGTTTGGAAAGCGCTCACGCTGACCGTGTGATAATCTTGGAACCAGGGCAGGAATTGAGAGATTTTGCTGTGCATATAACTTTCATGGGACGAAAATATATACAATTCGCTCAATAAGTCATTAGCTTTCTTTATGCAGTTCTGCAGTTCTGAGAGTTCGATTGTGGTACTTATCATGCACCATTCCCTTGGCTGCAGTTGTCGCTAACATTATATTTTTCGTGTTGACAAACTAATCGGTTGAAAAATATCTACTTTCAACAATTATGTTTTTGTTTATATGTTAGTCGTGTCATTTAAGTTCAAAAAGCGTTTTATTTATAATTTTGTGTTTTAAGTCTAAACCCTGTAGACACATTTTAGTTACATAAGTGGTTAAGTGTGTTGTTTTTGTTAGTATGGTGTATGTCAAGTGGAACACTCGGTTGAATCTAATGAATAGGTTTGTAACTGTCTGAGTCGCCTTTTTGTTGTTCCTTGCATGATGTGTGGGTGCTGGAAAGTATAAAATACTTGAACTTGAGACTGGTACCACAATACGGCAAATCCATCTATATATATATATATATATATATATATATATATATATATATATATATATATATAGGGGCGGTTTCATTTGGATTCAGGCAACGAGTGGCAGTCGTTATTTTTATTTTGCTTAAAGTATTTATATTTTGTGGAGCATGTTTCAAAAGAAAAATCCTTTTTATTTTGATGTCTTGACATGATTAGTTCCCGAGAAAAAAAATCCCAAAGACGCGGGAAAGAACGACGAGGTTTTGACGATTGTCGTGTGTGGCGTTTCTGAATCACTCTCAATCTCAAATATTCAAACGACAACCTCTATATTTTTTTAGTGTAATATATATTCAAGTAGGTAATACGACATTATAGCTACTATTTATTATTCGTCGCTCTGATTTTTGTGAAAATTCCCAAACATGCCTCTGCGAACAACTGTGACCTAAACTGCATATTTTATTTTGAGTCGACAATGTTTAGTATCGCTTTTAAAATATTACCACGTGTAGAACCTTTCATTTCTTTCCAAATTAAGCAAAGTTTGTGTCTTTATCCTATACGAGTACTGAGAAATAAATTATGAAACAGAGAGGGTTTTCACTTTTCGTTCAATTTCAGCACGCTGTACAAAAAAAAACTATTTTTAATTTTAAAAGCGATACTAAAAAACGCAATTTGTTAAAAAAACGCGTTTTTTTAACACCCTTATTTTAGCCAGAATACATTCCGTCAGAAGTATTTGCCTTGGTTTTGAGTTTTAAGCCGCTAAATATGCTAAAAAAGAGCAAATGCCGATGGTGGGATTTGGCGATTTTCGTGTGTGGCGTTTTTGAACCACTCTCAATCTCAAAGTATTCAAAAGAGAGCTTCGATATTTGTTTATTGTGATATATATGCAAGTCGGTAAAACGACATTCCAACTACTATTTAGTATTCGTCGATCCAATCTTTCTAAAAATCTCCAAACATGCCTCCGCGAACAACCGTGACCTAAACTGCGGATTTTTTTTTAGTCGACCATGTTAAGTTTTGCTTTTAAAATAGTACTCCGTGTTGAATTTTTCATGGCCTTCCACATTATGTAAAGTTCGTGTCTTAATACGCATGAGTACTGAGAAATGAATTATGAAACAGAGAAGGTTTTCACTTTTTATTCAATTTAAGAATAATTTTTATGTCGTTCAAGAATAGAACGACATAAAAAAATTCACATATCGAAATAAAGCAATTATTGATATAACGGTCGAAAGAACGTTTTAATAGAATCATGACATAAGTTTAAGTGTTGTAGCGTTTTAACTTTATTAGATAACGGCTCAAAAATGTTGACTAAACGATAAAGGAGCCATGTTTGCGCATTTTTGACGCAAAGAACATAACATCTACACTGCTGTATATATTTAAATAAAATGTTCCCATAAACTTTTATAAGTAGAGAAATATTTGAAATGTTTGATATTTTTGGTTTCTGTAATAGGTACAATAAACCTGTCATAAACGTAAACTTCGAAAATCGATAATTCAGTTTTGGCGCAATCATTTTGTTTTCTCTTCATATTGTTACTTTTTTAATTCACAAGATGGCGTCCATAACCAAATTAGACTAAATTCCACCAGATCGGAAGTGTGTCACGTGCCGTCTTCACGCGCTTCGTCCAGGTCTTCCGTTGTTCCCGGTACGCGCCTCAGCACGCCGTTATATTATTCCCTCTAAAGACTCGTTTTCTTGGAGGGATGCGTCTTTTGATGAGAGCGTTTTTTCTGCTACACAACCTCGCCCCATTTCTGTGGTGTTAGAGAGTCTGTTTTTACTTGTTTGTTTTGAAAAGTTTATCTTGAGTGAAGTTCTTTCAGCATCTACGTTCTTGACGTGAAACTTCGTGCTCATTTGCGCACACTCAAAAGTTCAGGCCGACATCACAGCTTGCCTGCAGCACCAAAGTCGAGCACGTTAGCGCTTTCGGATGATTGACGCGCAGAGTCCTGACACCAGAAACTCAGGTTGTTCCCTTATTATCACCCCGTTCAAGCATGTCGGAGAACAAATCTTAAGCCGGCCCAGAACATGGCGGTGCCGAAGTTCACAGCACATTTGCGCATTTCGAAAAGTTAACGCCGACAACAATATGCACCGGCATTACCTATTACAGGAGACACCATAACTTTCGTGAATGATTTCAACCGCAAAACTGACACAACCTGTCCGAAAACCATTCAAGCCTAGCGAGCACTTACGGGCTTTCGTGACCTGGGTTCACGGAATACCGATGCAAAAATTGACTAGCGTAGGTTCAGTGATGGAACATGTCAAATGAAGCTTGCTGGGGCCCTCTGTTGCGCTTTTTGGACTCCACGGCGACTAGGAAGAAGGAAGGGACGTCAACAACGCAGCAAACACAGATTGGAGGTTGATTGGTGAGAGTCGCTGATGACGAATTTCCGCACAAGAAAACAAAGAAAAAGTGAGGTTTCTTTTTTTCTGGGAAATTTGTCATCAGCGAATCTCACCAACCAACATCCAATCTGTGTTTGCTGCGTTGTTGACGTCACTTCCTTCTCCCTAGTCGCCATAGGAGTCCAAAAAGCGCAACATAAGGCCCCTGGTCAGTGGTGATCCAGTCACGGCCACGCGATTCCACAAGGTGCTGACACTCGCGCAGTGTATGTCCTTGCTCGTCAAATGAACTCTTGGGCCGTCAGGAGCATGCCGGAAATCCCACTTCTGACACCAAGTATGTTACGTTTTTAATTTCGAAAGGGACGTCCGTAACCAAATTACACCAGATTAGATGTGTGTCACGTGCGTCCAGGTCTTGCACCGCGACCTCAGCACGCCGCTACATTATTCCCATTGAAGACTCCTTATCTTCGAGGGATGCGTCTTTTGATAAGAGCGTTTTTCTGCTACGCAATCTTAATGTAGCGATGAAGAGAAGAACAAGGCCGGAGGTGGCGCGATGTGAGCGCTCGGGCGAGCAGTTCTGAAATGAGCCAGCAAAGAAACAGGACATCTTTTCTGGCTAACAGACGACTGGCGAGGGAACCCGCTTCAATATATCAGGGGTCTTTTTTGCAAAATCGTTTTCGGTAACGTTCACTACACATGTTAAGAAGTAATATTTAAAAAGAATTAAACACGTTTACAATTCTCTGTAATGCCGAAGTAGAGCGCACTCTTGAGGAGGAGGAGGGGTTGGGGTGTGCGGTGGGGAGGGCATTCCCCTGCTCCCCCAATGTACCCTCGCCTCCTCCTTTCCTGCTTCCCTCCATTTAGCTGGAAATTATCGCTAAATTTCTAGCTAAATTAAGCGACAATTTCCCGGTAAATTTAGCGGGGAAATATTCGCGCTAAATTTATCGGGAAATTTACATATATGTTTTCGCTAAATTTAGCCGAAAATTTATCAGACATTTGCCCGCTAAATTGAGCGGGAATCTTTAGCGAGCATTTTGTCCCTAAATTGAGCGGGAAAAATGAATTTGTGTTGAGGTCACCTGACGCCAATTCGCCCGCAAAAATTAGTGGAAAACATGTTCCGATCAATTTTGTGGAATCATTTCTGCTAGTTTTTCTGCTAAATTTACCGTGACGTCACGTGACATCACGAGGGCAACATTTTGCCGCTAAATTTAGCAAGAACACTTTTCCGCCCAATTCGGCGAGAAATCTTTCCGCTAAATTTAGCGGAAAAATTTCCCCCCTAAATTAAGCGGGACTATTTTCCAGCTAATTTTAGCAGAAAAATGTCCCCGCTAAATTCATCGGAAAATTTTTCCCGCTAAAGTTGGCGGGGAAATTTCCCCGCTAAATTTAGCAAAATAGTTTCCCGCCAAATTTAGCAAAAACTTTTCCCGTCCAATTTAGCGGGACACTTTTACCCTCGTGACGTCAAACGTAACCTCACGTGTGATGTCATTATGAGAAACGTCACAAAACACAACGTGCGGTTACGCCGACGCCACTCAAACCACAAACGGTCACCTAAGAGCTGCGCTCTAAAACAAAATTAACAACAAAAAAACAAAGAAAAAAATCTACGTCCGAACTTCCGTGAATCATTTTATCTGGACAGAGACTCCTAGACATAAATACACCGAGACTTGCTCGTAAAACGAGCACCTTTTGGGATGTCCGCCCTTGGACAACGCTTTCCACGTTTAGTTGTTGTACATCTTGCTAGGGGTGTACAATCCGAGTACACGTATTAATGTTTACCCGTAACAAAAACAATATGTGCGACGCTAATTTACCGCGACCATTTATGAAGCCAGGATAAGATTCTACAAATGACATGGTGCTCCTATCTACTTTGTGAGTTGGATTCGTTTGATGCGCGATTATGCAGTGAATGCATAATGGAAAAAAAGAGCAAGTGTTCGGAGGTTGAAAAGGAGCACAATATCTCGCTTTTGCTTTTGAAATGTCAGGGCGAAAATTATGTTTCCGACTTTATACTAAGCCTCTTGCGGGCCCTGACAGCTTCAGAAAGGCAGGAAGTGGCACATACTAAGCGTTTTTTAACAGATTCACGGTTAATGAGATTGAGGCTTTAGCCGCTAAGTGCACCGAAAGAACGATGCACAAAACAAAGTGTGATCAAAAGCGACGCCCTGCTTTTCTTAAGCTGACGACGATCGCAGCGCAGATCAACCGGAAGTTCTTGAATAGGCATCGTCTTGGCCATCAAAAGAGTCCACGAATTGAGTTTTCCACTTCTTCGTCCCAGCTTTAATCCTCGTTTCGAAATGCGAAATGAAAAATCACGTGTTTGTTACTCGCTTGGGCACAGGTCAAATGACTCGAAGCTTCAACCGCATGCATTTTCAGCCCACCATGAAACCTGTCATTCCAGAGTGATGAAGAGTGCGGTTCGGCACTAGTTGGCCGCAAACCCGAAATCAAATATTCGTCGAATGATTGGCTGTTGACGAGCGCATACGTCCCATGGACGCAGTGATTGTGTCCCAACAGTGAGCTGGGTCCAGCTGACGTACTTGGCCACCGCGGTTGTATTTCAGTGAAAAGATTGCCCCACTCCGCCTTCGTCATCGGTTCCTAGCGCCTCTCTTAATTAAGTCACTCAGAGTCGCCGCTTCACCCGCCGCCGCGATGTCGGCATTGGAAGAAAACTACCCGTCTTCACTTTTAGAATTTTCTTTTCTCTCACTTGTTATCCCCTCCTCCCTTCCCCCAAATAAGGATGACCGTCTCGCCTCTTGGTTTGACATACATGTCTGTATTTTCTCCTTTGCAAGCCTCTCTCTCTCTCTCTCTTGATAATAAAAAAGTTAGGAAAGTATCAGGTATATTTTAAATTTTCTTGTACCAATAAGTATTTTAGCTTAATACCTTTTTTTTAGAGCGCAGCTCTTAGGCGCCCGTTTCGGGCTTGAGCGGCGTCGCCGTCGCCGTCGCCGTCGGTGTAACCGCCCGAGGTCACGTGACCCCCCAGGTCACGTGGTCCCCCAGGTCGCGTGGTCCCCCAGGTCACGTGACCCCCTGGTCACGTGACCCCCGAGGTCACGTGATGATGACGATGACAATGCGGATGCCGATGACGTCATCAGTGACGTCACTGATGACGTCATCAGTGATAATGACGATGCGGATGCCGATGACGGCATCAGTGACGTCACTGATGACGTCATCGGCATCCGCATCGTCATCGTCATCATCATTGATGACGTCATCAGTGACGTCAAGTGACATTCCTGAGGCCATGTGACCCCCTTCCCCCCTTCCCCCGAGGTCACTTGCCCCCCCCCGTACCCTCCCCTCCTCCTCCTCAAGAGCTGCGCTCTAATTCGGCGTTACAGGGAGTTGTAAACGGCTTTCACTTTTTTTTTTCAAACAACCAAATAATATGCGACAAGTTAAATCCCAGTGCAAAGTAATTTATCTCAGCCCAAAATTCAATTCGTGGCCCCGTTGAAGACAACCCAAATGTGTTTCACACGCAGTTATGTTACAGTGGATTCTTGATCTGTAAACTTAAGCCTCTAAAAATAATCTTCTTTTTTTTCAGAACTGGATCACTTTCAATTGACGCTATCATAATCAGGACACACATAGAAGGCAGGATTCACGGCCAAGGCTGCGGAATCACCGGTCCGAACGTCTACTTACGTTCTTGGAACAAGTATGAAGTGTCAATGGTGAGAAACCCAAGACACTTACGGAAAGATACTAAATTTTCACCGGAGTGCCTAAGGGTAGAAAACTGAATGTACTTCAGTTTACCATGATGGGCAGTTTACGACATTCTTGATGTACGTGGTAATCGCAAAATATACATATGTTGTTTTACTGAATATAATCTGTGGCACAATCTTTCAAAACAAGCTTAAAACAACAAGTTGTTTAGAGCTATCTTGAAATTAGTATAAACAATATAAGTGATACACTTACACTTTAAAGGACACTGACATTCCCAACATCTCTTTAGTTTCTGCAAAACGATATCATACAATGTCAGGGAACTACTCGATCAATATTTTGCTTCAGAGTCATTATTTATTTAATAAAGCTAAAAAAAAACTCAACTAAACTCAACTACTGCAAATCGTAACCGAAACACAAGCCTGGAGGCTCCTGGCGGGAAGTCACGTGGCGGCAGGTGACTTCCGGCCACGTGCCGTCGCTTCTTTTTCACTTCTCCCGCGTGCGAAGCAGACGATGACGGTGACGAATTTGCGTGCACCGTTTGTCGTGCGATAGTTTCGTATTCATGTATATTAAGCTCGATGTTCAGCGCTTGAATATCGATTGGCCGGTACAACAAGAGACTGTTCCGAAGTAGCGGCCCACCGACCGTTGCAGCATTGGTTTGTCCTGTGCCATCCAACACGTCGTCCAGCCCGCAGTACGTTCCCATATTGAGATTGACGTGCGCATGTACTTCCTCTAAAATATGCAACATACTTTTTTCGATCAACGTATACGAAGTTTTGTGAGGCCCCAAGAAATGGGTTTTTATTATTTTCATCTATTTATATTGAATTTGTGCCTTAGATGACCCACGATTTGGAATATATTTCGTAGTACATATAGTTTGAACATCTCGTGGCGATGGAATAGATAGTGAGCGCAACTGAAACCGGCCAATTCTCGACAGGCGGTTCTCGGACGGAAAGAAAACGAATTTGGAGCGGCAAATCATGTTCTGGTTACTTGGATTTTTTGGGGTAATGTTCGAATAAAACCTCTGCGCCTTTCTAAATAATCTAGTGGGCGCTAAATTTGTTCAACGTAAATATCTGTACACATCCTGTTTAAATGTTTTTACACAATTTGGAAAAAGAAAGATAAAGCGGAAATATAAATTTAGATTATCTGGTCTAGTTTCACTGGCTGTTCGGACAGTCACGGATATCGCTCTCCTACTTATTTTATAGTCGGTTACAAGTCAAGAAGGTAGTGGCGAATGTACTTCAAAGTGAATCTTGTATTCCACCGTCACCAATCGCGTCCCATCATTGCTGTAACGTCACGACCTGCGCGAACCAATATTTGTCTTGCAAACAAATATTTTCATAATGGTTAAAAAGCGCTGCAGGACAACGAACAGAAAGGAATACACAGCGCCGCTGCCTGAATGAACGTTTGAGGGAACACCGATACAACCTAGATTGTGTCGTATCAGAACATATCGGTGTGCATTGCCGAAATTGTGGCTGCATTCCACTTTTTACTGACTGTGCTTACTGTGCTGTACTGACCGAAAACAACAACAACAAGATCACACGAGAAATACCAGAGGCACAAGAAATTGGTAGATTAGGGCGGCGGTGTGTCACTACACCCTCCGTATTTTTGTCGGACAAAATATTACTGTTCCTCAACCAGGACTGACTAGTCTGAGATAGCGTGATGAGTGATGTCACAATTTTAACCTTTTTAACAATGTGTATTTGTGCATTTTCCTTAACTTGTTTTTGTTGACGCCGGTATATAGGGTGACAACGAAAATAAAGTTTAGTTTTAAATAGCGCTGTGTCTGTGTCTTCCTTTATGTCCTTTGTCCTGTAGCGCTTTTTAACCATTATTAACAACCGACTCGCCCAACTCTCCATCCTCGTCTACTTTTTAGCCGGTCGTTTACGCAGCGACCCGATTGGCTCATGTATTCAGCGCCGCAGGACATGGGCATAGAAGTTCTGCTCAGTCTTCCACATGGTGAGCCTGTTAGCACGTTTCTTGCTGCAGCGTGGCGGTGGGAGCCCCTCTCTGAAAACCGACTTGCACAGGTTCCCAGCCTCGATTTTCATGTAAAAATTACATCTCTGTGTCAGTCTGGAGGCTACGGACTGAAAAAAAAAATTCGGGTGTATGTAGGTTTATACAGCCTAGAACTTAGTCTGCCTCAACGGGCCACTTGTCTCCCAGCTGTAGATGAGCAATTTATCCGGTGCAGTACAACCGCTGGCCTGGAGTCTTTAACGTGCTCTACACAGTAGTGATACACGACGGCACGCCGGTACGAAGCTCATCCATATCGAAATGGGCAGGGTGGGGATTGAACCCAGGATCCACTGGGTTCTGCAGCGCGAGCTTTCGCTCCATGGGCTCCTAGCTGGTGTACGCTAGCCCACTCGGCCACCGATCCCCCTGCTACGGACTGAAACCATGGGGTCACCGTGTCCGTGTAGATTGCTCGAACCGACGTGTTTGTAGAAAGCAAAAAGAGAAACAAAAAGAGAGCCTTTCGCTTGACATTCGCGACGCCGTCTTGGAGCTCTTCCCCACCGAAATTTCGAGGGGTGGGAAGAGGGAGCCGAAGCCCTAGCCGCTACCTCCCCTCTCCTTTCTGGATACTAACCCTGTGCGTGACACATGTTATTGTGATTCTCAGAGCGGCCTCGGTCGTGTGAATGGCTACATTCGTGCTTCGAAACAGATCACTGGCAGTGAAAACTCGCTGCCCATAGTACTGACACACGGTATTGTTATTGTCAGAGTGAACTCAGTCGTGTGAATGACCACAGGCGTCCCCTTTATACTTCAAAACAGAGCACTGGCACTGGGATTTCCTTCTCCATTGTGCTAACACACGGTAGTTTTATTCCCAGAGTGCCCTTAATCGCGTGAATGTCCACAGGCGTCCTATTAATGCTTTAAAGCAGAGCATTAGCAGAGACCTGTTGTGTCGTTTTTCTTAGACAAAAATAACTTGTTTGAAATCAAAATCCGATTTGTTGCATAGCGAAGTTGTTTAAACAGCAGGAAGCCAATATGCATCTGATGTCTCTGGCGTAGATGGGCTACAGACTTTTGTTTTAGCGAAGTTGAACTATACACTGGTGATTCATGGCACAGTGGAATAAATGCACCAGCTTAGACATTATCTCATCCAAATGAAAAGTTTCTCAGGTGGATGCCATATCGAAAAGCCAAACAATGCTATACGGCAACAAAGCAGAGAAGCATTACAACGTGAAACACGCAAGGTCAGTCATGGACAAGAAAAAAAATTCGAATTTACAGCATCTGTGTGCTTCTTTAATGGATACTACAACAAAATTTCTGCGCTTATTTTTTGGGGTCTATTCGTATTCAAAGGAGAAGTATCACATGAGACACACCATTCTCTTGCTGAAAAAGACACGAACATTTATTTTAAAACGAATGAAATGATTAGCTAAGAGCACCTGGTGGGTGTCGCTAACGCCTCGTTTGTAATGTCCGTCTAGGAACCTTGGCAAGTAGTGACGATCACTGTCTCGCCTCCGGCATTCACAAGAGAAGAGGGGAAGGGGGAACTCTCTTCTTTTCGGGAATCTCTTTTGTGTGTCCTAGACGTCGCTATTCTCCCTCTACCTGATTATAGAACAATAACCCGTCAGTCAAAACTCGAACAAAAGCAGCTGTTGGGTTAGTTGCGCAGGCCCAGTCGCTGGCGTGCTGCGGTCCCTTCGGTGGCTGGAACGGCTAGGACATTCTATTGACGTCAGCCTCGCCACAGCTTTGCTCGTCCCGAGAGAATCTACGCCACGATTGGGGCGGATGTCACGGGCTCTCTGCTGGCTGCTCTCCGAGCGCTTGTTAGAGTGGATCGTTTATAACGAAAAATGCCATCAGGATCCAAAAT
Source organism: Ixodes ricinus (assembly GCA_037355805.1). Lineage (NCBI taxonomy): Eukaryota > Metazoa > Arthropoda > Arachnida > Ixodida > Ixodidae > Ixodes > Ixodes ricinus. The sequence continues at coordinate 68,758 of JAZHYW010028439.1, read as the reverse complement.
ACAAATGTGCGATTGCTGTTCACAAATTTTGTGGATCCTATTCAACCTATTTCAGAACACGACGGGTATATTTCAATTTTTTTGAAATATCTCTTTAAAAAGGCCGTTTCCTGTTCTGAAATGTTGAATGCTTTCTGCTTATATTGGCGTTAAGCTTCGTCACGGTGCTCAACACCAGACAGGTCACTCTGGTGTTGACTCGATGACGTGGCGTTACTTGTGGCACCGCGTCGTCTGAACGTTTGTTCAATGTTAACATGCCTTACTGCATAATCCAGTTGTCAGTAGTAACCTTGCCAACTTCTTCGTTGAGGAGGGTACCCAACTCGACGATCTTGAACGTCGTGTTTCGAGCAGCATGGACGTTCTTGATCTAGGGCCGATATCAGTTCAATGGGATTGAACTCGCAGTGATACGCCGGGAACCTAACCAGACTTCAGCCAGCAGTCTCGGCAGCAGAGTCTACAGCATCTACACGATACTTTTGGCGCTGCGACTTCCCCAATGTCACAATGTCGAGGGGCTGCTGTTTCAGCGTCTCGAGGTCCCATGAAATGGAGACGTCAGCCACTGTTGGATGTCGTCCTTGCTTGAACTCGTCGTCGGCACTGCTTCCGACCGCCGTGAATGCTATAGAGCGTTGTCCATGACGATAACGCTTCCTTTCGGCAGTTCGTCAAGCACACCCTCGAACTCACTTCTCGAAGCGGGTACGATCCCTTTCCTCATGGCAACAGCCGGTCTTTTGGCCACGAAACACGTCGAGGCAGCTGTCGACAAAGCCGTCCTCACTGCCGATGTGGGTGACGATGAGGCGTTGGCCCTTCCCCGATGGCTGCTTGGAACCAGTCAAGAGACCACGCATGAAGGCGTCGTGGGACGAGGACATGTACCTGTCTACCCATACACTTGAGACAGTGTTCCCTGCCATCACCCACGTCTCATCCAGGTGGAATGATCTTCCGATCATCTTGTCGGTGACATGCGGTCTTACGCAGTTTCCTCTGCTACCAGGCGACGATATCCTCTAGTTCAAGCAGCCTGAAGTTTCGTTCTCTTTTGTCATGATCGAATCCGACGTGGAGGCGACTCAAAGTCCAAGCCTTCAGCGAGCGGAGTTCAGTGCTGGTTCAGAATTCGGTCGTTATCTTCCTGACCGTGGGCACCTCGTTCCGTCGAAGGAAACGGTGGACGCACGATCTCAGCACAAATAACGTGAAGTAACCCTACTTGACTTTGCGTCGCCTCTTCCCTTCACTTGCTGGTGCTGCCGAGAGGGTGTCACAACTTTTTCCTCGGTTGCTTTCGCCTGCTCTTTGATCTGGAGGATGGTCCGATGCACCAACGAGAAGGAGTTTGCTCTCTTCTGTGCAGGACTCCTCCACAGTGAGGCCGGGATGGCGGCGCTTGGCGGGCGGTTCGTGTCGCATTTTAACGTACGTCTTCATTGTCAGCTGCCGTGTAACTCGGTTGAGGACATTGCCGCTTTTATGATTTTCTGTAGAGGCGCCTTGGCGTAGACGGCGATGCTGCACCAGGCTCTCTTGAGGAAGAAGAATCAGAGGAATCGCGTTCAGCTTTCTTCACGTTGAGATTCATGACGGAAAACAAATGCCACCTGAGGATTTGTCAAAACTCGTATTGCAGGGGTTTTCAAAACCCAGAACGTAGGAGTTTCTGGTTTTCTCCGCTTTCCCTGTTTACGAAACACAGTCACTATACCTAATGTACCTCATTCGTGTAGGAAGGTTATCAAGCTGAAACTAACAACCATATATGCATTACTTACAAAAATTAAAATTTTTATTCATTTGCAGAGCAAAGGACGCTTTCTGCTCGCCTTTTTATTTCATATAATTGCAATACTTCTCCAACGCAGGTCTGCAATGGACCGGGATGTCTTTATATCTTTCATAACAAACAACTTTCACTGCCACCGAAGCCTCCTTTTTACTTCAAAACTTCCGGAGCGAGTAATCTGGACAACTAAAATACATAATTTTCCTCGGCTAGGTGGCGCAAGCTGCCACCCGCTACAAGATCTGTCTGGAGCTCGTATCTATCTATCGCAGCAGAAGGGGCGTTTTCTGCGAACTATTTCCTCGACTGTGGAAGCGTCTGAAGCGGGCACATCACTCTTGTCCGGAGGAGCTTCTACTACCTTCATGACTTATAACCTACTATTGCAGATATATTTATTTAAATGATGGTTCAGCAAATAAACGAAATGGCGAATGGTTCATGTGACAAAGGATTGCCACACCGCGTACTGCGACGATGATGTTAAGCAGGCGAGTAAATATACAAGACGCCACAAAACAAAAACGAAACAGAAACAGGGTTGGCTTTGTTGCAAAAGTGTACGGTTCAAGGTGCTAAGCGACCAGCTGAAAGGATTCCACCTAGGAGAATGAGAAAAGTAGCGTCATGTATGTGGACGGCTGCCGATAGTGAGCGCGCCAAGCGACGTCGCACTGTCGTCTGGAACAGGAATGCCAACGTCCCCGCAGCCTTTAAAACAGTTAGCGACGTCTCGGTTCACGTTACTTATCTACGTGCTTTGTTACAGTATACCCACGGGGCAGGGGGTCGTTACAAAGATAACGACTGGGAAAAACAAACAAGAACGAAAAAACTCCGGTTCCTCACTATTTCTTGATAATCAGCTGCAGCAACTGCCGAGATACAGCACATTTCAGCAGAGTTACACTGCCGTGTTGAAATTTTGCAGACTCAAGTACCGCTAGATTTGTCGAATGGTGTTCACGTGGCACTGTGACAACACGTGACGTCCTGGCATCACGTTGCATATTGGAAACAGGCTTTACACGACATCGCGTTACACTGATTTTTTTTAGTTTTATAGGTAAATATAAATATGCTTTTAAATTTTAATAGGTAAATATAGCAGCGTCGTAGGGCGTGAAGCACCATCTTGGAGAGCCTATTTGTAACCATAACACTTTGGCGCAGGTAGAAGCTTTGGACTATGTCCTAAATCAGCCATTATTGTTCAGCGGAAAACGGCTCTTCGTGTCGTTTTCAATGGCTCAAGTGTGGTCCTACCCGGAGCTATATTCTTCTCCGGATAACTACAAGCTTGGAAAAAAATGCAGGAGTCTTTCAACGGAGCCTCTGCTAACCGTGAGTTACTTGGTATTGTGATGAGTTACGCACTGAGAACCGTGATTCATCGGCTTGCACTAGAATTTTACGCAAAACATTTTTAGTTTTTAGTTTTCAAATTATGTGAAGCCATTAAAAACGTTACCGCGAAAATGATGTCAGAAGCCTTGTTATCACGTGTCCTACGCACAAATTTAGTTTTTCCGTTAAATAACATAACGGCTTTTTATCACGTGACAGGCCTCAGCTCATATTGCCGCGAGCGCAGCTATTCCTTGTTTGTCGCCTCGTCATTCGTGGCAATATTAACACACACTACAGCGCACACTACAACCAACTCGCCTAAGCTGCTAAGTTAATGCCTCAACTCGTCATTCCCCATACACTTTGAACAAAGATCGATCGGATGGGGAAAGTCAATAGGTCAAAGTGTCAATGGGGTGGAGAGCAGTGGGTAAAGTGAATGTGGTGGAGATGAGTGGACAGTACTGAAGCAGAGCTCGAGAAGAAATGCTTTGAGGTTACTAGCGCTAAACCAAGAGCAATTAAAAAGCAACTCCACTTAACTCCAAGAATTTGATACTTACATGTGATTCTATTTTCCAAAGCACTTCTAAACAGTCCCACGTCTTTAGATTCGCGAAACGTGGAGTAATATTTGTGTAATCTTAGTTTAAACATCAGCAGATACCGAAACCAAAATTTTGGTTGCGACAGGCAACATTGCTCTTGTGTGTTCAGAGTCATGTCGACGTCACGTCGAACAAGGTGTTCGAAAGGTCACGTGATTCTCTATGCGACCGCCGGCGAACGTAGAGTAAAGCGCAAGTTTCGTCTGCTCCGTACTTTCCGCAAATGCAGTTTGCTACAACATCCAACGGCATCTGCACCACTGCGGCTCACGCTTGCACTTGTTTCCTAAAAAAAAAAGTAAGTTTTCTCAAACGCATATTTTGGAATCACTTTTAGAAGCTGAGGAATACTACGCAACACATAACATGCACCAGCGTGCCACAGCCAATTTCCGAAAAAAACAAAGTAACTATAGCACAGGCAACAGCGTAGTGCATTCGCTTGTCCTCACGAAAACGTTGATGGAATAGAGCTTACACTGTTAGCAAAAATAACACGCCCAGACGTGTAAACCGTTGTCCCATAGCGGACACGTCAAAACGTGTTCGTTTTACAGGCAGCCATGTGTGTTATTCGTCTACACATGAGGTGCCGTGTAAACTTTAACACAATACACCGTGTCTGCCTGCCGCGAACACGGCTGAGCGTGTTGCTCATAAAACATGGCGGCCAGCAGCCGAGAACAGGCAAGACGAGCCCAGCGAGCCGCGCGCCTTTCAACCGAATTGAGTGCACACAGGTCGCGCTTGTTTTCGTTCGATGTCGTTTATACACAGTAAACAGTTTCCAAGCGGAGGACGTAGCTACGTGCAAAGGTACAGTCGGGGACAAAAGTCAACGGGACGCGCGAGCTTAGATTGAAACGCATTGTTCTGCCATCTGCCAACGGGGCGCCTGGTTTCGAGATCACACAAAAGCTCATGCGCGTCCTACTGTGTCTAAAAACTTGTGTGTTTCTCGCTCTCCTGTGGCGAGGCGCCTAACTCGGAATCGGGCGCGTGGTACCGCCTCGGAGATAGCGCTCGCGGATGATTTGCGTCTGCTACACATTCCAAAGCTGGAGATACCGCTTGCGGCATTGCGCCGCATTTCGCCGTGTCAGCGCACCTTGTTTATAACCAGTTGAGTTTATCACTCACTTGAGCTGCCGGGACTTCTTGCTTTATAGGTGCCATGTCACTAAGCGCTATCTCCGAGGCGGTACCACGCGCCCGATTACGAGTTAGGCGCCGCGCCGCATAAGAGCGGGAAAACACATGTTTGCAGGCACAGTAGGACGCGCATGCGCTTTTGTGCGATCTCGAAACCAGGCGACCCGCCGGCAGATGGCAGAGCAATGCGTTTTAGTCGCAGCTCGCGCGTTCTGGGGACGTTTCTCCCCGACTGTACGTACGTGCGTTGTCGGCGGCGTCCGGTATCACCTACGACGGAGCCGCTAGACAGCAAAACAAATGCCGAACTTACATATACAAATAAATCGAGAAATTATTATGGAATTGTGTGGTAACTTGCGCCACCTAGCAAGATTTCTAGCAGTCTATAAAAAAAAAACGAGTCTGCTAGTGCGCTGCGACCGGTCAAGTAGACAGCAACCCTACATACATACATCGGAGACAACACGGGTACCACGCATTACACAGCACCGACATATTCACAAACACAAGAACGACACTGCGCCCCACACTTCCTACTCCAAATGCTTTTCTTCAAGCGGCGCATATAAGCTTGATATGTGCAGGTGAGCTCTATGGTCGCTGACCGTTACATATTTACAGATTTATAGAAGAAGACACGAAACACGGCGCAATGGACAGCCGTATGTAAGAACTGTTTGCATTTAAAAAGCATAGAGGCAAAATCTATAAAGCTAGTCCGTTGCGGAAAATAACGATGTATTAACAACAAAATTTTGAACCGGTCACGAAAAAGTTCAATTTTTGGTTATTTTCATTCTAGACCGGTGTTTTGGCAGTCCGACTCTTGAATCAGATAAAAAACAAATTATAGGACTTTTACAATTATGTATTACATAATATTTGATAATGATCCTTGCGCAAAGCATTTTTTATATGTAGTCTTGTGAAGTACATCCGCCCAACACTTCACTTCCGCTAGTTGCATTACGGGAGCAGACGCCTTCACTTTTGGGGCGTTTTGATGCAGTTTGTTGTCGTATGTTGTGTCGGTGTCGAGTGGAGCGGTGGGGCTTGGGAGTTTGTGACCGGTGTTATTCGTAATCACTAGTGTGGCGCTAATGCGTTTTTTTATACCTTTATAACCTCGAATTTTGAAGATTCATCGGGCACGTGGCACTGCATTATGCTGAATTGCGAGCTCCTTCTCTGTTGACGTCGTTTCCCTGGTACCACTCGTGGATACTGCGAAGCGTTTAAACAGTGTGCACCGTCTCGCCTACATCCCAGGTGACGTACTCGACCTGTTGGAACTTATTGCTTTCGTCGTTTTGGAGTACGCAATGCAGTTAGTTAGCTCGCTGCTCTGGTTTTGGTTATAAAATCAAGGCAAAACGCTCGTAGTTCCCACTCTCAGTACACGTTGGACATCTTCCACATTTTGAGGCCGGATAACTGGATGAACGAGGATTTACATTTACTTCAGAGGTTACGTCGCCGCTTCCTCACCGTTGAGCAGAAGGATCATCTGGTGACAAGCCGCGGATGAAAGGCTTGAGCATCAACAGCCCAAGTGCACTCGGTGCCAATGCGGGCGATGCGGGTTTCTGTCAACCGGAAGGTTAGCACAAACCGTGACCGTTCCAGCTCTTCGTAATGACACGGTGTTGCAGAAAGCAATGTAAAATTCAACTACACGGACCACCGAAGCAAACGCACTGTTATCGTAAATCTTGGCTTGTGATTGCGGCTTTGTAGATCATCTTATTCGTTTTGCTGGAGAGACGCAAACGACGGGCATACGAAACTCGTTGGCATATTCCGCATACCTCGCAAAAGCGTTTAGCCAGTCACCTTGCGAAAAGCGCGAACGACGGAGTTCGCACTGTCCTGACTTCCCCTGTATTTTAGCTGCTTTAGAGCAGTTTGTAGCTGCTAGTGGGTATGCCTACCGAAACTGAAACTTGAAACTAGAGGCAGTGCCAGAGAGAAAAGGGACAAGGTTGGGAAAGCTTGCTCGCTCTCCCCAATTTTTCAACTCTCAAGTGATTGTACCATAATAAATGCACGAACGCCTCTTTCCAAAATAAAGAAAAAACACTATGTTCAATACGTAAAAAATGGTCTCAGTTCATGCATCTGTGGGCAGGTAGGAAATCTTGCCCTAATTTATTCACACCACATGATGAGCGCAACGAACTCACCCGAGATTTACAGGAAAATATCGGTTGTGACTTAAGTTACTCTGAAATTCTGTATAACCGGTCGTTTGCAGGACCAAATCATCCACTCGAGCGGTGTGCGTCGCTTTGCATACACGTCGCAGTGCAAACGCAGTCCAACAACACGAAGCACAAAAACGGCAGATTTAGGACAACAATCCGGAGTCCGTTGTTGAATTGAAACGACGTAATTTTCTTGAAAACGCCCGCAGCTTTTTACTCACGGTGTGTGTCGGGATACTTCCACATTTTGAAACCGAACGAAGGAACATTTACTTTTAAAGACGCTGGTTGCGTCCTCCCGGACCAGCTGGACCGGATCAGCTGACGACGACGGGACTGAACCCGTTGAACCTCAAGCCCACAACAACCAATTGGAGCCCCGTGTTAGTGTGGGTTTCTACCTCCAAGCACCGCACCACACACCAGGTACGTTTCAACTCTTTTTTTGCATCACCAAGTTGCACCAAGCTGAACGAGATCGCCGAAGTCAACGCATCGCTGTCGTGAACCTTGGCTTGTGGTTGCGCACTCGTGGACCCTGTGACTCCCTTCGCTTTCCAAGCAAACACAACGATTACGAATGATACTTTCCGTCTTCCGGGAACATCCCAGGGGCACTTCTCCGGTCACGTATTCGCTACATGTGCTCGCAAACCTAGGAGCTTCCCCCATTCCCGTCCAACAAAACAATACCGGCGCCATGTTAAACGTGCGTTGTTGCCACATTTTTTCCGACCAAACAAAAACAACGAAAACCGACTCTAGCTTCCAGCGTACATCGGCGTTGCGCCGTGGCCAGAGTTTCTCTGTCAGCTCTAACTTAGAGATGGCCTACAGATGCAGCAACACTAGTACAAAGATTTAACATGTCGGCCACCACGGAGCGCCGTAAATTCTGACGAGGGTGCATGGGAAGCGGCGGCACCTTTGCTTGCAGTTGAAGTGTTGAGGCCAAAACGAAACCAACTGCAACGTCACGTGTTCAGACCAAGGGCATGCTTTTTACATCCATTTTAACTGTTTAGAACGAGTAATTAGACTCATAACTGTATTAGTCGGTTGTAAGAAACAAATATCAAGACCCCTAAAATAAATACAAACATGGGCGACATGAGTGAAACCGCATTGCCATCGACAAGAATCAATGGCAGCGAGGACGGTAAGCGCGAGCTTCGCTCCGTCCCGCGACATGGCGTAATTGCTTTTTGTGCATATCTGCCTCCGAGACGCGTTTCTTTCCGCGGAATTTGTCTCCACGGTCCTTGCTAGGTGTGTCCCCAAGCATTCCGGTGCTTCGATAGCCGGCAATACTGCGGTCGTCGCCGGGGGTGATGCGTGTTTTCGAGGTCGGCCACACGGTTATGCGTGTATGACCTAACCAAAACACGTTTTTTACAACCTCGCATGATTTTTGAACCAATTATCTGTTACTCAACGTGTTTAATTTATGCAAATTTGCGTAAATAGCGTGTTTTCTCCCCAAATATTCACCGAATACACGGCACTTGCTAACAGTGTAGTTACAACAACCATCGCACAGCCCACGAAGCTCTGCTGTGTGAGGCGACGTCCCAAATTGGCGTTCTCCCTACACGCCCCAATAATGTGTCAGCGAGAGTTTGGTGATAGCAAAGTTGTCGACAGGGAGGGACCATTCATGTTATGTGGACACCGCGCGAAGAAAGTCATTATTGGTGTATCGTAAGCTCGTAACATGGGGATAACTTTTTTGGACACGAAGCCGGCTGTGCGCGCCCGTGCGCTTGCTGGTTTTTGGCGCCAAACACAGCCGTGTAATTCACTCCTAGTTTTGGTTTCGAAATGCCACAAAATGTCCCGGAACCTGCGCATCCCCAGTTGGCAGGTTGGAATATCGATGGAGGTGCCCGGACTTTGACGCGGGCTAATTGCCGCGTAGGCGCCCTTTATCCGAGATTTCGCGGTTACCTGTCACAGGATCCCCAGGTGGTTCAAATTATTCTTGAGGCCTCCCCTGGGGCTTGCTAGATGCCCTTCGTAGGTCTGGCACATAAACCACCGAGTTCACATTTATTTTCTTAAAATAGCTGAGTCTTCGTGTCTTGTTTCTACAGGCGCAATACATACATACTCATACACTGGGAAACGCTTGGAGCGTAGTGCGACCGTCACAGTGGTCGTTTGGTCATGCATGTGCCTCCCTAATTAGTAGCCTGAATTGTGTAGCTCTATGAAGCTGTACGGCAGACTACAGGTTTGTTTTCAATAGAAAAATAGTGAGAGGAAATAACGAATTCCGTTATAAGTATGCTTCAGTGTACATCCATTTGGTTTCACAGCGCAACCAATATCTTTACGCACGTTTTTTTTTATTTAGCTGGAAACAGCAAATTAGTGTAATGAACGTAAGGAGTGAGAACAGATCGTTGTCCTTCGATTTGTCGACAACGGCTTTTCGAAGTTCTACCGACAAAGGATTTCCATCCATACATTCAGATGTGCACTGTCGTGTGGAAATGCCGACCGCACTCGTATCGTAAACAGAAATTTGTTCTTAAACTACAACAGCGGCGAGACGAAGCAGACTGCTCCCAGCTCCAAGAAGCGCAAAGGGCAGCGTAAACTAGCGCATGCGTGTTACGGTGATCACGTGGACACCGTTGAGCCAACACCGGGAGGAGAAACTCGTGACGTCACCGTTCGATTTCGCTTTGAGAAGTAAAAACAAACGAAACGTCAGAATGACGTAGGAATGACTTTGACACAGTGGCTCATTCTTGGCTGCACAAACTCCGCGGTATTGACTGCGCTGTTGATTGCGCCTCACGTCGCACGCTAGAGTTAGAAGATTTCGGCTGCTTCGGCTCACTTGAAAGTTTGCTGGCCAGGTTAATAAATATCTTTCTTCTTTCTTTATTCTTTCTTTTCTCGATTGACCGGGAGGTGGGCAGAGACAAAAGGCGTGATGCCTGACGAGATCTCTGTCCCCCTTACAGTTCTAACACACCAGTGCAGGGTACATAAATTTTTGAACACTAAAAATAGAGAAAAGAAGCTATAAATACCTATACAACTCAGAAACAAAAAACAGGTTCAATAAATTATGCCACGATAGTTTTTTTCAGCAAAAAGTGATAAAAACAAATTGGTCAGAAATATGTTTTAACAATTCAAAAGCGAAATATGGACATGATCTAATAAGTACACAGTAAACACATATCAGATCACAATGTCACTGCCTGCCAGAAGTGTCTTTAGTCTTTTTTTGAATTGAAGTATATTGCAAGTAAAATCTATTAGATCTTCCTTATTATTCAAGATTGTGGCGACATGGAAGCATGTCGTATGTTTTCCGCAATTGGTAACGTATTTTTGGAGGTCGTCTGATTCTATCTGTATTATCCGTAGCAATTTAAAATAATAAATTTGATTCAGTTTAAGTAGGCCATATTTACTGAATAGCGGTTCAGTTGGGAAATCTTGAGGCTTACCTTCATAAGTTTCAAATAGTCGTAGAATGTTTTTTTGTAAAATGATCCACCCATTATAATTGGTTGCCGACGTCGTGCCCTAGACTAAAATGCAATAACACAGTTTGAAGTAAAATAAAGCGTAATATATATTCTTTTTTAGCCACAAAGGTATAAGATTTCTTATCTTATAAATACACCCGATGGCTCGGGATAGCTCAGAGCTCAGCTTATTTATGTGCGTGTTCCAACTTAACTCCCGATTGAACCACACACCCGGAATTTTTTTCTGTAACCTCCAATATAATTTTATTTTCCAAATATGTTGCCACCTTATACATACTTCATCTCACCCTACGATGGACTAAAGGCAGAAGCTACGGACCGCCAAATCCAATCACGAGCAACTTTGAAATTGTGCGGTATTTCGCTTCGATACACGTATCGGTGCCCACGTCTCGGATCACTGATGAGGGGACGGGTGGACATTGGCTCGAATCGAAGAGCACTGAGTGACTCGACAGTTCTGTATCGCAAAGAAAGCCACGACACGTACTCCCTTTGCAGCGTCGAAGCTGCTGAAATGATGCGGCGCTTGTGAATTTGAGCATTATTCGTCCACCCCTATTCAATGTTAAGCGTGTCACAGTATAGCGTGGAACGTGACTGGACCTGGCTGCCCATGGCTTTGGCCTTTAGTCCATCGTAGGATGAGACAGAGTATAGTGTTCTCGCACCTATAAACGGGAGTGAAAATTAATATTTTTTACGTTTAGTTGTAATTTATTATTTTGAAGCCACACTGAGAGATTGTCTACATAATTATTTGTCATAGATTCTATGGCCGCTTTAGAGGCTGAAACAAAAAACGCGTTAGTGTCGTCTGCGTACATGACAAGCTGCGGGGATCCCAAAAATATTTGTGATATCATTCGCATAAAGAAGAAATAAGAGGGGGCCAAAAATCGACCCTTGCGTAATACCGTACTTTATTTTAAGTGTATAAGAAGAATTGTTGGTAATATAAACATACTGCACGCGATTTTGGAGGTAGAATTTTATTAAAGTCAAAGCAACCCCACGTATGCCGTACCTTTGAAGCTTAATTAGTAATATGTCATGCTGGATCGTATCGAAGGCCTTTCTAAAATCTAGGAATAAGCCTAAGGTGTATAATCTATTTTCAATCTTGTTTATAATTTTATCCTTTACTTCTACAAGTGCCTGCTCTGCTCATTTAGATTTTTGAAAGCCATATTGACATTTATTTAATACATTGTGCCTGGACAAAAAATTGTCTAGTCTAGAATTTATAAACCCTTCAAATAGTTTTCAGAAAAAGCATATCATATAATTCGATCGTAATATTTGATATGTGGTTTTCCTAGATTAAACTGAAGAGGACTGGATAGCTTTATAAATATCAAAAATGAAGCAATGTTGACCTTTAACGTAGGAACTGCAGGGCTATCTGTGATACACCTTATTTCCTCTCCAGATCTCTTTCTTCTTCTTTCCCTTTACCTCCCTCTAGTAATTCGTCCCCTCACTTTCCTATGGTGCCTCTCTCGACATGGCTCCCTTCACACCCATTCCGCTCCTTTTCCCTATCTACTCCCCGTCCCCTTCCCTCCTACCCATCTCTCTTTACTCTCCTACAGCGCTTTCTACGCTAAATTTAACGGAGAAACTGGTTTGGTGCCGAGGCTACGTAACGTCTAGTCATGACGTCAATTTTCCCACTAAATTTAGCGAGCAAACTTGACAGTGCAGCGCTCGTTCCTCAAGCTCGTTCGTAACGAATTTCTCATTGAACTACACTATACTCCCTTTCAGACTTTAAGGTCCATTCACGCCGGCGCGTTTGCTTAGGTATCCTGGCGTCACGATCGTAATCATCGGCATATCCGTACCTGGAATGTCGCCGTAAGAAGGTCTAAGCTCCCGCAACATAACGCGACTGAAGAAAACGGGGCTCTGTGAACCAACCTTAAGCTGCAACTCCTCCATGCTTGCCGCTTTGGTTAATTTTTAACGGTTTATAACAATATTTCAATGTATTCTACAGTCATAAAATTTATTTTAAATAACATAACGTTGTAACTATAAATTAGTATCATTTTATTACGTTTATTTTTATTTGTTAGTATAATATTTATCTTTTCGCAGACCAGATTTGCTAATAATTTACATATTTTGCTCGACTAATAACAACCCAATGTCCATGATAATTTACGTAGATGGTTTCTTGGATGTAGCGAATTAAAAGAAAGCAACGAACTCCACAGGAAATATCGTTTTAAATAAAAATAAAAATTAAAAGTCTTTTTTTATTCTGCTTTAAAAGAAACCACGTCAACTTACGAAAACAACAATCCATTAAATAATGAAACATATTTTGATATTACCTTTTCCTGGAACTACATGTTGATTGATTACAAGTAAATTTCAGTATTTTATCACAAACATTTCTTATCCTGTCACGGCAAGTTGCTTTTTTTTCTTCTTAATATTCATGATACAAATAGCGACACATGTTTAAGAATAGATTGATTGGCATTTGTCGTGATGTCGCGCTCGGAACAAGTCGTGAGACACACAAATGTCAATAGTGGTGTGGGTGTTACTAGATAAGTAGACTCCTAGATCCCCGCAGCGAGCGAGCCTCAGATGTAAAAACCGCAATCGTGAGGCTGTGAATGGACCACTTCTGCTTTTGCGCGCGTTTCACTGTGCATCGGCAAGTCCAAATAAAATTGACTCCATGCAAGGGACTACGCCGGTATAGATTCCTCCATGTTCGCAATTTCAATTTGTTTCATCGATTGCAGAAATTATTTTCGCAATGGCACTATGGTTTGTCGAAAATGGTGCGACAATATTTTGTTTCATAACCAGCCATGTCAGTGGCTTCCAATCAAAAATAATATTGAAAAATAAAAAAAAATTGGTGGCTCTGTGGCATGGCGCTGGCCAACGCGTCCGCATTCGCGGGTTTTAACCCGTCCGAGGAGACCGTAGTTTGACGGAGGCCTATTACTGAGAAGGCGCTCTGTAATCGAGGTTACGGTTGCACGATCGACAGAAGATCTCCAAATCGTAAAATCATTAACACGTTTTTTTTGTTGTTTTTTTTTACTGGGGCGTGCGGGATGCCCTTCGTTTGTTTGACCCGATGATCTGAACGCTGAGTTGTTTTTATCTTACATCAGGGCGCGGACAACATACTGGGATGAGGAAGTCAATAAAACAGCTCCAAGATTGCACAGTTCCGAAATTCGTTCTTTTTTGTGTTCGTGCGATCCTCGGCTACACCACATGTAGTGATTACGTCGTAACAGATGGCCATCTGGTGTTTGCACCTTTTGCAAGAGCTGCCTGAAGACACGTTAAGGCTATGCCTCTCTTGACCAGTTTGGAATGTGCACGTTTGTGAGAAACAAGGCTTTCTTGGAAAGCGGGCTATACTTCCAACAAACATGGTCGTCGGAAAATACGATCATAAGGTCGAAAAAGCGAATGCAGTTCAGCACGGGCATTTCTCAAGTGAATTTCAGTCCACCTTACACTTCGTTAAAAACGTCGACCATGCCCTCAAAAACCTCATCTAAACCCGAATTTGTGTCTAAAATTAAAAGATAATCGTCAACATAGCTGCACGCTTTAACTATATGCAAATCAATTAGGCATTCCAAAATACGCCTGTCCAATGACGCTAAAATATATTACATAAAACAGGGGCAACCGACAAGCCAATACAAACACCAGATTTCTTTACAAAGAAACGCTCATTGTTATAAAGAAAGCAAAAGTTGAAACCGAGAGAGAGATTATAGAGGCGTTTTACATCAAAGGGAAAGATGACAACTGCGTTAGCATGCCTTTTCTTCTTCTGCTCCAAAAAGAATTAACTTTTCTAGATAGCTGCCTGTGAGAGCGGTGATTGGTTGTATTGTGGGCGTTGCAAACGATTTTGTGTATATAAGTGACGATTTTTGTTCTAATAAAATCAGTTCTGATTCAGCGCCCATCCTGTCGTGTTTGCGTCTTTATTGACCTTGTTTGGCTTGCACTCTTTAACCTTTTAAATCAGTATAAACTAACTCGCCCAAACAAAAGTTTTAATTCTCTCTTTCTTTCTTTCCCTTCCTGCCGTCTTGTGGGCTTTTGTGCGGACGCATACTTCATGTGTTTATTCGTTTCCTTCGCATTTCATTTTGCTTGCATAGGATGCCAAAGAATTAAGCGAATGATGTGGATAGTAGATACAGTGCTCATTTTGTATTTATTCACGAGAATAGCGTATTTTGCTTGTTTCAGCCTGATCAATATATTCCTTGTTTTGCTATTACTTGGATTAGCAGCAAAACAAGTGCGCATGAAAAGTTTTCAGTCACAAACACACGATAAATATAATATATTTGTCTGATTTTGTTTTTAGAAAAATGTCTGATATAAATTCTCGCAGTAAAACTGGAGTATTTCAAATCTGGACTTAAATTCTTCTCAAAACCAAGATTGAAGCATATTGAGTTCTATTTTCTACCATGCGTTGCACGTTCTAGCACAAAAACTTGAAGACAAAGTATAACAGCAAGTTCGCAAAAACGACACATTTGGGATGCTGGACACTTTCCGAGGCGCGCTGATTCGTCGGTTTCGCTCACTATGATGAACAAATAGCACAGAATCACTAGAAAACACGTGAACCGTTCTTTTTATGCACCGTGTCGCAAACAATCAAATTATTCGCATTCAAGAGAAAACACGAATCGACAAGAGTCATATCCGTAGTCTTCTTAATTTTGTTTTATTGGTTAATCGCCCTTCCAGCCCTTCAACTCCTTTATTTGGTTGCCACTGTTGCCGCCATGACATCGTCTTTTCTGTCGTGTAGCAGGATTCCCTGCCAAGACTAGTCGCTCGAGCTTGTATCCTTTACTACAGGTCCCTTTGAGAAAACAAGCTGCGGCCGATATACACAAGTTCATACACAAACTACACAAAATTCACAGTGCCAATGATATTGTGACGTTTCACGGAAAAAGTGTTGGCATTTGAGCATAGCAAAAGCTAGAAGAGCGAGTTCCGCACTTTGAACAGGCCTGCCGAGCGATGGCCATTAGTCCGTCGAACACCGTCTCATCGACGGATTGTGCCGTACGCTGCGGCACTCCGTCCGACGGCAGTTTGTTTCATTGAAAGTTTCTTTTCGGTTTTGATGAGAGCTGATGAAAATTCTTGGCTGTGCCTATGAGGGCTGGTGCAAACGCAGCCCTAGGTTGATATTAAAGATTTCCCGAGCGAAGTGAAGGGTGTCCCTATGTAGCCCGGAGTGTTTGGAAGCCCAGAAAGAGGACTCGCAAACTTGTTCTCTGCCTGTCGGAGCTGTCTGAGTGAGTTCGCTTTAGTTTTTATGTCCTTCAAGCGAACTGAATAAAGACAGTAATTCGAGCCAATCCACTTAGCAAAAAATAAAAACCTTGTCGACGAAAATTTGCAGTTGTACGTGTTCACGAAACAAGTTTCAACGAAACATCCCAGTGTCGACGAACCATATAGGTTGATGAAATATGTCAGTGAAACGTGTATCTATAATAAGTTGCCCACGAAACGTGTTTCGACGAAACGATATGAACTCCTGCCGTGCACACCCGTTTGTAACGTTAAATAGTTTTTTTCTCAAGTCAGCATGCTAGCGCGTGTAGTTTCCGCTTCGCTTGCACATATAAATTAATATTTCTTGAGTTCTGCTTATTCGCAGTGCCATACATTCTTACTTGATCACACGCTTGTTTACCAATATTGATTTCGATTATATTTAAACTGCAATTTTGCGCCGATTGGAAAAAATATACACTACTGGCCACGTGTGCCACAATCAACACAAAATGTTCACATGTGGCCGCTCGCGTGGGTAAAGGTTGTTGCCTCTAAAAAAAAGCAGTTGTGACAGTGAAAATCTTGTGACGAAAGATCGCTGCCAGCGAGCGCTTTGTGGCAAGCGCTTGAGCGAGGTTGTAAGCCGTCAGCAAGTGGATTCTTTTTTTTATCATCCCATAGTTAGGAAGCAATCAGGAGAGATGTGCTTACACCACGCCCAGGTGTAATAAATATCTTTGAATATGCAAATATTACAGCCTGAGCAATACGTGTACAAGCTTTTGCTTTCGATGCGCTCAAGAGTGTTAAGTGTAACGCTTTTTCGGCCTTCATCAGCGCGCGCGATATGTTGTAGTTGTTGAATTCGTTTGTGCTTTTACAATTGGTTGAGTAAGGAAAATGAAGTGTTCTGTATGTTCCCAACCGAAATGGACGCTTGGTGGTCTGCTTGGCTAACTAAAAACACCTTGCAAAGGGAAATTATTAAGGCAATTTAGGACATAACACTATATTTTGGTGCCGAAACCCGAAAGCGTTGAGAAGTCGCAGAGAAGATAGAGACCAGCAGAGTGGCCCTCACCGGCCCAGCAAAGCAAAAGCGGGCAGTGGTGCGATCGGCGACAACCAACCTGATCAGTGAGGTCGCAGCCACGGCGCATCTAACGTCGGTTGGTGAGCTGGATACCAAATTAGATCTTTATTTACTGAAAGAAGACTCCATCAAGGAACTCTACCGCGATATTGAGCAGGGCTTCGAAGACGAGGCTTGAGAGGAAGAGATTACGTGCGCCGAAAGGCACAGGGAGTATATCAGCACAGCGAAGACTAAGCTTAAAGGTTTCCTACGCGGTCACGCCCAGGGGAACGACATAGCGTTAGCGAGTTCACCAACATTAAAACCAGTCTTCATAAAGCAAGCGAAGAGGAGTGTAAGTATCGCATAGACAAGCACAACGGTAACGCTGTCCAAGTTTATATTACGAAATTTGGGAATAAGCTACGACCATGGCAATGCGAACTCGACGCTCTCGAATGTCGACAAGTTCAAGTAACTTACCAGCAACCTCACGGAAAAGGCAGTAGTGGGTGTGGCTGGGCTTGACCTCACATCGGCGAAGAACGACCAGGCCCTCATAATTCTGCGGGATGGATACGGCCGCAAGTATAGTATTACAGACGACCACCACTCGAGGCTGCTGAACATTACACAAGTGCGTGATTCCCGAAGCGTAGACAAACCTCGTTCTATCGTTGTAGATATACAGAGGGGGGCAAGGAGTCTTAATGTTTTCAAGGTCAGTGCCGGCATGTACGGAGTATTGCTCCCCACTGTGCTGAAGGAAGCAGTGTCTGCTGACCTCTGCCTCGAATATCATTGGTGCCAAAAGAGTCACATACAAGAGGGATATCGATTAGACATCTTTCTATGCTTCGTAAGAAGAGAGATTAAATCTCGCGAGAAGATGCGAATGGTAGAAGCACAGAGTGATCTGCAGACCTACGAGCCTTTGCATCACAACAAGAGCAGCTACCAGGCAGGTCCTATCTCTCCAGCAATGGCGTTGAATGCCATGACTAGCAAACAATATAGCTAAGACCTGGCAGATGTATGGATGTCCGTCTCAGACAGAAGAGACACCCTGAAACCCGATAATCGTTGCTTCCGCTGCGTAAAGAAGGTCACAGACCCCGAAACTGCAAAACATCGAAATGGCTGGAATTCGGGCGATGCTCCTGGAGACACCTAATAATTATGTGTGACCCTGACCTGACGGGTACTCGCGGTGTCACAAAAGAGACGGACGCAGCATTAACAGCAGCTAAAGACATCCGTAGACAACCGGTGTTGCAGTATTTTTTCGAAGTGGGAGACCGGCAAATTAATTAAAAGGCGTCGCAGGTACTCCTTTGGACTCCACCTGCGACGCCTGGGCAGGAAGTTCTTAAAGAGGCTTGCCCTCGTTTGGCTCCTCCTTGACAGCGGCATCCAGCGCACCTTCCTCCAGCACAGCGTCTCCACGAAATTGCAGTTAAAGGTGCTAAGAAAGAGAGGAGCTCAAGAGTTTCACCTTT
Organism: Ixodes ricinus; assembly: GCA_037355805.1. Classification (NCBI taxonomy): domain Eukaryota; kingdom Metazoa; phylum Arthropoda; class Arachnida; order Ixodida; family Ixodidae; genus Ixodes; species Ixodes ricinus. The sequence goes on along the minus strand of JAZHYW010028439.1, from coordinate 50,235 downwards.
GGCGACAACGCAGCTGCCAAACACTCGTGTCGACGTGTGGAGCTCTGGCTGAGAAGCCGGTACAACAGAAAAGTTTGTGTGGTGTCTCATGAAGTTCATTTTATCTGCGCGGATATTATGACTGCTCCCTTTTAATTTGCGGTAGCCTGGATGAAGAAGGAGGGCATGATCATCGCAGATGCCTCGCAAGGTGCCCAAGCTGAGGATGAGACCAGCCTCTAATAACAGCTGACTACTACTGGGTAATGGTCACAAAATCCGGCTAACCCTTCACAGCGCACAAGAACAGACACACTTTAAATGTTCCCTCACACAAAGAAAGAACACTCACCCTGGGCTGACACTCAACTCTGTTTTTTATTGCGCTTCCTCTTCATTTTTAGTTTACTTTAACATATAAAGGACTAATTTATTTACGGCTAATATAACTATAGATAACGTTTCCTAAATAACCTCTTTATTTTTTTAAAAAGCAACCGACGGGGTTCTAACACACAAGCTATTTAGCGTGACACTAGGAAACGTTCGATATTTTTATTAATTATTTCTCAATTTATCAATTATTGCGCTGTGTTTGTTGAACAAGCTTCGACCTTAAAACAACTTTTCGGCCACAGTGAGGCTCCCGCTGAATAAGGGCGACCTTCTCCTTTCTCTACTTTGTGTTTGTGTTGCTCTGTGCTGAAGGAGGAGGTTTAGGCATCTATCATGGATAATATTGGATCGCTATTTTTATAGTAAGTAAACTGCAAGCATGCTTCTGGTATTAGTCCGGCTTTCCTCTCAATCTTCATGGTACTTCATGGTACTTCATGTTTGATTTACGAGTCTTGCTTGGCGTGAAAATAGTGTAGTAATATAAAATAATTTGCTTTCCGCTTTACAGAGGGTATAGCTTTCGTAAATGTGTCGACAATACGTTGTGTGCAATGATAATGATTTCATAAATATCTGGAAGCGATTGAAAACAATCTTGTGCCTTTATATGCAATGCTATGCAGCAATAAAAAAGGCAGAGGTCTATAGACCGACACGCGGCGCGGCTCTTTACCAACACGGCCGGAAAACCGCGCTTGCACAGTAGCTATAAGGGCAGAAGCCGCCAGACTTCCCGTGTTTTCGCCAATGAGTTGTGTGGCGTGCGCTCGTTGTTGGCGTTGTAGGGACGCTTCTAGATTTTTCTATGCGTCGAATTTCCTGCTAATGCATGTCGTATGATACGCCCGACTGTTTTAGCTCGCTTCCGGAGCCCGAACGGTAGAGCTATTGAGAAAAACAGTGCGTGGACGGCGTTGCCTTAGACGATCCGTACGCCGTAAACAATGCACGCTGGAGCTCCCACATGAAGTTTCTGCCACTGACTTCGATGGCACACTTATTCGTTTATTAGTTTTTTCGCCATGCCAGTTCGCGGCCAACACGGTGCGGGCTTAGAAGTATCTCGAGGCCTAGGATTACTTCAAGCTGGTTTCCGCGCTGCCGGCGTAATCATCCAGAGTGTGGGTCTGCAGAAGTGTATTTATTAATTGAATAAATACACACAGCGTCCTTCAAGTCAATGTAGGATATTTTTCTTACCCTCCTGACTAGTTATGACAAGCGGTAACCATTTGTCCATTTCGCCGCCGGTCTCCTTCCGCTTGGTATCATGGGCGAAGCAAGCCACCGACAAGCGCTTGGGCGGTGCTTTGTGCGCGAACACTGCGGAAACAAAATTTGGGTGGTCTCGGTCAGACGACGCTTCCCCTACACATAAGGAAGCCTCGGAACATGGGATGGAGCTTGAAACGGAGGCCACACTTGCCTTCAAGAAAGTGCTTGCCGCACAAACAGCCGTCCTCGCGAGGCGACCATTCTTTTCGGTCCACGGATATTATCCGACTTCTGTGCCTTTCAGAGTCCGCCCGGAACTTGTGGAAACTCACTCCACTACATTTGCTGTACCTTTAGGTGCAATTAACGGCGACACAACTTTGTGGCATGCTGAAATGCTATGAAGCCCATGCGAAACGTGCGCCCTTCTCCCCACACCACCCGGCTCCGGCGCGATCGCAAGAGCCACCACACCTCCTTGACGTCAAGCGCGCGTGTCGGTCTATAGAGAGAATACTAACACGACGTCCGACCGAAACAGAGCAGATGCCTATGAGACGCTCGGCCGATACCCGGGCCAATACCGACTATACCCTTACGAAATATCGCCGATACCCGGGAGAAAGTCTGAGCCATAAAGTATTCGCACGATATTGCGCCAATAGTAGGCAGGGTGCGAAGCGACGGTGCGCCAATACCTACCGTATACCGGGCGGTGGAGCAAGAAGGGATATTTGGCCGAGCTTAGAACCGATTTTCTGCCGGCACTGGCTCGCCACTGTCAAATCTCACCGTGGGGCTTGGGAATGAAGACTATGACATGTGACCATCGTGTTTTGAATGCTTATTTTGTTTATTTTTGTTACAGTTACAAAGCGCGGGAAAGAGCACTGGCACACCCGAGAAAAGATAAAGTTCGTCATGCCTTTGGGCTTTCTTCGGCACTTTTGTCACATATTTGCGTGGCTAACCAGAGGAATGCCAAACTGTGCCACGTCCCCGAATGCAGAGATTAAGTTTTGCTTCGGCAATTAGGACTGGAGCATGACACTTACTTTAGGAGTCCTGTGGCGGACCAGAAAAAAGACAAGCTTTAAAATGCCTATAGCATCGATAACAATGTAGGCAAAGTACTTCGGCACTAAGAAGCGTAATGGAACAAAACCTAACTAGGCCCAAGTTGAGCCCTCACGGTTGCCGCACATTTGCCCAATGAGGCGTTTTTCTGGCATGTTACCTGCGTAGTTTAAATATTACACATTGGCATTCCTGCCGCTGACGAAAGAAAAGGCAAACTTTTGCACGCGCTTAAATCTCCAAAGTAGCTGCTTATTTTGGCAGTACTGCGTACGGTACGGTACTCCCCTTGGCACTCGTGGGGCGAACCAATCAAAAGCCAAACTTCAGCAAGCCTCTGTGCTTTTGTTGGTGCAAATGTAGCACTCATGTAACTAACCCCCCTCCCCCAAAAAAAAATTGTCATGTTTTAGTATTATTCAAATACGGCTATAGCTAGGCAACATACTTTGGCACTGACAAACGCCATGGAGCAGACCCTGACCTAACCAAAGTTAGGCTTTTACGGTTTCCACACTTTTGCCATGTTGGGCGTTTCGCTGTCGTGCTACATGGGCTGGCACATGTTTGTGTTCTTGGTTATGCTAGACCAAAAACACAAGTGAAACTATTTAAGTTTAATGATTCCCACACAAACTTATCCCCCCTTCAAAATATTCAGCTTGTACTGCAAAACGATATTAATTAAAGAAGACGAAATAGATTATGACTGCGGGGATTTTAATAAGTACTAAAACAAACGCTGCACTGATAACCAAAAACAACGAAAAGCGTTCTCAGATTTTTTACAGAATTCTAATTACAATGTCCTAAAAAGCACAATTATTCTTAAGATCGTCCCACTGGCTGATAAAACGGAGGTCCGGGCGAGTTGGTTGTTCATGACTGACAAGGAAACAGCGCTCCCTCAAAACAAGCACTCTGAAGTTTTCATGCACAAGTAGAGCCACTTACACAGCGCTGTGTAAGTGGCGCTTTCTTTTGTGTGTGCATGAAAACTTTAGAGTGCTTGTTTTGAGGGTGCGCTATTTCCTTGTCAGCCACTGGCTGATTTTCCTCTATCAAGAGCTGTTCTACCCTAGGTAATAAATACACTACGTGTGATTTTCTCGAACCGCAGATGTGCGCGGCGGATCCGGAGTTCCGCGGGAGACTCGTTCCAGATGCGCACGTGATGCACGGCTTCGTCATACGCCAAAAACTCGCCGGCATGTACGACAGTCCCTCCACCATTAAATGGAAGGTGAGCGCCACACATATTCTTAGCGGCTTCCTAAACTTAAAGCAGCACTCAAGTGCTTTTTGTGGAAGCTTGTTTTGATAGAATTTTATTTCTTGGGCTTTAGTAAATAAACAAATTGGCAGCTACAAGTAGCAAGACGCCTTAGTTAACTCACAGCAATAGAAATATGCTGACACTATTTTCTCTTGGGCGGGCATCCTCGATCCCCACCCCTTCATAAAATGCGACTGATGCAAAAAGTTAATTGCGCGAGGATTTGGGAAGTTACAATTCTTGCTCTATTTTAGGACGAATGGGCATTATATTTTGACAAAAACTGTCAATCAAGTCTTAAAGGGTAACTGCAAAGAAACAAAGTATATTTCGAACAGTCTAATTGAGACAAGCATGCGACAACAGTTTTTCCGCGAAAAATAAACCTTTTTTACAGCAATATTTACTGCGCGAAACTGATTTTAGTTTGCGGATATTTGGTCCATTTTAAATCGTGCGCCACAAAGTTGGTATTATGCATCACGGAGTGGAGTGTTATACGTCATGGAGTGACATATAGCAGCCACTCTGCGCGTCGAAAAGAGCGGGAGTTTCAAATGTGGAGAGGTTGTGACGCCGGCTGAATTAGGTCTTGTGGCGTACAAATTGCTACAAAAAATTGTTTTTTCGCGGAAGATTTGTTTTGTGACATGCTTTTCCCAATTAGGCTGTTTAAAAAAACACTTTTTTTTCTTTGCAGTTACTCTTTAAGCCGGGGTCGCACCGCTCATGCATCATACAAAATACAGTCTGGGTACAGGCTGGAACGCGAGTCACCGCGATATCAGTGCTTCGAATGCCACACGGTATATGAGTTCAACGAGATTTACGATGGGCTGCCTGAACAAAGAATGCCCAACACAGACAAAAAAAAACATTATTCACATTGTTGGACTTTTTGTTTAATGCTCCCCTTTTCTGTTTCTCTTTCTGAATAATTCACATTTTCTTTATCTTTTGTACCGTAACTCATATTTTATTTTTCTTTTAACCGCTTTTCATTTCCTGCATGCTTTTCGAAATGAGACGGTTTCGCCTTCTTCTTTCTTTTATCCTTGCTCCAACTCCATAGCTCTCGACAAGAACGCTTTCTTCTTCTGCTGGAGGGCAACTGAAGGGGTACCGACACATTTCTCATCCTTGCCATTGATGGATAGAGCCTGCAGCGATCCACGTGGGAGTTGGTGTCTGTGTCTTCAAACCACGTCAACTTCGCGTAGCCTTGCTTCACATTGGCATGTACGGCAATGAGTTGCTATGTGCCCGCCGTTGTTACTGTTTGTAAAGATGCGGCATGTTCTCTTGCTGTATTGATTATACCGCGACCTGTTTGACCTATATAGACTTTCCCCCATGCATGGGAATCTTATTTATGAATTCTTATTGACATTGGGCTTACTTGGTCTTCTGTGGTATGTCATTCTTTTTCGTCTGCGTTTTGTGCCTCGTTACAATGAATCAATGAGCCAACTGTCTCAGCTTAAGCCCGTCTCAAGGAGACATGTGGCAAATCTCTTTCAAACCTGTCCTGTACAAACATGTATGAACACTGTGACTTCGGCTTAAGTGCGTAAAAGATGTAATACGGCAATCATTTAAAAACAACAGAGCATTTTTTTCTCGCTTTGTTACAAGGGAGCGATGTGCCCACGAGGCTCCCTTCTGGGAAGCGCATCGTACAGCGTTGCCACTCTTGCGTGTAACCAATCTCGCTGCCAATCTCCGCGAGAACAAAAAGTATCGGCTTTCTTTGCGAGGCTCGGACTTCGTCCCAATCTCGAAAACAGATTCGCCGATTCGTGGACATCCAGGTTTTCAAACGTTTACTAGTATTACGCGGAACGTATGTGTGGTACCGCTGTGCCCTAACCAAAAAGTAAAAAAAAAGCAAATTGGCAGCGGAACTTTTTCTTTAAATTCCTATAATACATAACATGCGTTATACAACTTTGATTTTTCAGTTTTAAATTTTCAGTTTTTAATCTTTAATTTTACCGCTAAATTTAGCAGAGAAGCTCTTTTAGTGTATAGTTCACGTGATATCCTGGTTACGGGACATGAATTTCTCTACCAAATTTAAGAGAGCAACTGAATTGGTGTAGAGTCCATATGACGTAAGGTCATGTGACATGCAGCCATTTCCCAACAAACTTTCCCACTAAACTGAGTTGGTGTATTTGTCACGATTTATCAATTTTCACGCTAAATTTAGCGTGTAAACATAACTGGTGCATAGGTCACGGGATATTAGTTTTCCCGCCAAATTTTGCGGGAAGCCGAGTTGGTGTATAGATCACCGTAACATCAATTTTCCTTTCAAATTTAGCGGGGAAACTGAATTGGCGTACAGATAACGTGACATCAGTTTTAGAGCGCAGCTCTCTGGCGCCTGTTTCCGGCTTGAGCGGCGTCGCCGTCGCCGTCGGCGGCGGCGTAACCGTGAAGTCACTTGACCCCCCTGAGCTCACATGACCCCCTGAGATCACGTGGCCCCCGTGAGGTCAAGTGACCCCCCGTGAGGTCTCTAGGCCCCGTGAGGTCACGTGACTTCAGGGGGTCTCGTGACCTCAGGGGGGTCACATGACCTTACGAAGGTCACGTAACCTCATGGGGGTCACGTGACCTCACGGGGGCCACGTGGCCCCCATGGCGGACTAGCAGGCAGGATGAGGAGGTGAGGAGGAGGGAGGAGGGTATACCCTCCCCTCAGTACCCTTCCATCCTCCTCCTCAAGAGCTGCGCTCAAATTCGGCGTTACAGGGAGTTGTAAACGGCTTTCATTTTTCTGCCAAATTTAGCGGGAAAAGAGAATTGTTGTATAGGTCCTGTGGCATCAATTCTCCCGCCAAATGAAGCGGGAAAAGTGAATTGGTGTGTAGGTCATGAGACATTATCCTTCCCGTCAAGTTAGGGGGGGGAACTAAAGTGGTTATGGGACATCTGATATCACTTTTTCCGCCTAATTTTGCGGGGAAATTGAATGAGTCACTACATCTCGTAATGTCGCAACACGTGACATTAAATTTCCCACCACATTAAGCGGCGAAACTGAATTCATGTATACGTCACGTGAATTCAATTTCCCCGCTAAATTTAACGGGAAATTCTCGGACACGCCGGACGAGAATAGGACAGCGGGGACCTGCCCCAGATTCTTCGTTTCTGTGCGGTCTACTTTGAGCCATCTGCATTCTCCAGCAGTGATCGCAGTTGTAGACATCTTCAGTGCACTGCTCTACTGACGCTTCTGCCTCTGGTTGCCGGTGGGTCCGAGGAATTCCCCAAAAACGCCAGAGTCCTGGTGAGTCTTTTGATGATCTGTATGAGTTTTATAAACGTCGCATTCTGAGGCAGTCTGCGTGACATGCACGTCTATAACAGAGGGTGTTCGGCAGAAAATAGTACCGTGTTTTTCGGACCACATAAATCAACCACGCATCGTAAAAAGCTGAATATCGCTCAGATGTGACGCTAGTGGTGGTCACAGCATGGCGTTACCTTGAACCAAATATGGAAGCAAGGTCAAGATTGTCTAGAAGCCGATGTTCACCTAAGCCTAGCAAAGTCGAGATACGTTTTCTTCTACCAAGTTTCCCATCCGCAGTCTCAAATAATTTTTAACATGATCATCATCCACCCGCTCGTCTGCACACTCCCTGTATTTTGTTACTAGTGAGCCCGTTTGATTGAAGTAACTTCATATCGGGTGACGCTGTTTGTTTACTTTGCCCAAAATGCATGGTTTTTTCCCCCAAATAGCCACTACACCTGGCAAGTCATCGGCAGCGATTCCCCTTCTTGTCAGGCTCGAGCTTCATAAGTTGGAACACCCTTCGTCGTCTCGGGGTAAGGGGAGTGCACGCGCAACCAAAGAATGAAGGAAGGATCATCGAATGTGAAAACCGGTCATCCGAATGAGACGCCCTGTGCTGTGACTGTGCTTGCCGTGCCGGTTTCCACGAGGGCCTCGTGATCTGGACAATATTCCGACATTGAACGAGCACTTGTACGTATGCACGATTTCTTGAAGAGAGCTCCCAAGGTAGCGAGCTCTAAAACGAATTCATTAATTCGAGACGCCGGAAGTGCCCGTGAACAGAAGCAGGCATATGTTTTTATTTATTAAAATTGCTTTTTCATTAAACGCATGTCTTTTTATAAATATGCAAGGATGAGTGTGTATATGCGGTATGTCTGTCAAATGCGTGAAAGATTCTCTCCAAGATTAGTCGCTGTTGTATCTCAGTGATACCTCAATGTTTAACGCCTCCGCCCGGGCATGGGCGGTTTAAATAAATATGTAGAACATTGAAAAATTGTGGTATATTTCGTCCTACATTTCGCAGACTGCCACGCAGTACTTGACATAACGACTTAACAAACATTGCTGCCAAACTGAACCGTTGCAATATAAGATATGCAGGAGATCTGCCTCCTCATATGCAGGCAATATGCTCTATGCAGTAAAAAAGTAAAAACGTTGTGCCGTTGCGGAATAGGACAAAGAAACGTCAGATCCCATAACCACTTACAGTTGCCTATTGTAAATTCAACGATGTTAGCAACCGACACTTGTACCAAAACGCTGCCATTCATGGGCAAACCATATAAAGTTATTCCCAGGAAGGCCAGCACCCTTCTCTTAGATTAAAGGCTTTTTTGTGTTTGCAAAGCCTCTGCTGAAAATTTTATGTTGCAATAATCTACACATGAATGCAAGCAATGTCTCAATTTGGTGCCCATGTCTTAACCACAAGCATTAAACACAAGTAAACGGCTTTAGCAGGCTTGCAACAGCATATGCTTGTTTGAACGAAAAGAAATAGCAGTAGTCAGATGCCGTGTTTGCAATCTTGTATTGAAGGTCGCCACAATATATTTGGTTACCATATAATACCGAGCATCCGCCCATTTTATAAGCGCCCAACGCTAAATTTTTCAAGATTTGGAAAATATGCGAAGGACATATACTGGGTGAAACAAGGAGACGGCAGGCTCTTTAAATCGACCGCAAAATTCGGTTTCTTAACCTATCGCGCTACGACTTTGTGCAGCGTTGCCCACAGATGGTGCATTTTTCTGTAAAATTTGCAAAGAGCGAACTTACCCGAGGCGAAAAAGTAAAGAAAGAAAAAGGCTTAGCTCCTATGGAAACGCAGCGACGTCACCGATCTTCAGACAACACGGCGCCGTTTCGCACGGGAGACAAGAGATGGCGCAACGAACGCCCGCCAACGAACGAGCATACGGCGCCGAGGCCGGCACTTTAGCGAGACGATCCTTTCGACTCAAAAGCGGCGGTCGAGTTCCGCAGGCGGTGACAGTGGCAGAAACAAAAGCAGGCGCGGAAACAACAAGGAACTGCAGTTCCTGTCGCTGAACTACGCCGGCTCTCGGCGTCGTCTGCTCGTTCGTTGGCGTCGCGACCGCTTGCGCCATCTCTTGTCTCCCGTGCGAAACAGCGCCGTGTTGTTTGCAGACCGGTGGCGTCGCTGCGTTTCCAGCGGAGCTAAACCTTTTCTTTCTTTACTTTTCCTCAGGTAAGTTCGCTCTTTGCAAATTTTACAAAAAATGCACCATCTGTGGGCAACGCTGCGCAAAGCCGTAGCGCGATAGGTTAAGAAACCGAATTTTCGCGGTCGATTTAAAGAGCCTGCCGTTTCCTTGTTTCACCAATATTTATCCATAGCGAACCTAAGAAGCGCCCATCCCCACATCTTACGTGATTATCTTCGTATATTCAGTGGACACTGGTTCGGTATTTTACATAAACAAGTAACGAAACGCGAACCATACAGTTACAAAGCATAAGTAGGGATATTTCTTTATACAGTGTCAGTTTTTCTTGAATGCATAATATTCTACGCATGCATGAGATATATCAATTGCAAGGGTGCGTAGTGCCCTGGATGCTTGCTTTCTTCGTGGCACAGCTAGAACTCTATCGATCGCCTTAACAGCCTGATTCAAATATTGTGAAATACATTGGAGTATTAAATAGTGCTATTTCCAGGGACAAGTATCAGCAGCTCAACTGCCGCAGCCTGCATAGACAGAAAGGACCCAGAAAGACTGCACTGTCATGTCGAGATAAACGTCCCTGGAGTGGTGGCAGCTTCCCTGGTCACGAAGACGTCAGTGCAGTTACATACCTTGCATGTTCTGCCTCCACCCCCCCCCCGCCCCCGTCCTTGCAGTAGCGAGGTGCCACGCAAATGCATTTCCTGCTCACCGCAGCATGCCTAAATGCTTATGCGACATAGTCTCCATCCCGCTCTTTCGAAGGTTTTGAGAGGTGAGCTGTGCGTGCGTGCGCCTAGAGACTCGAGAAAAAGGCTTTACATATGTTCCACTCCAGTGACGTACACATTTCATCGTGTCCACGAGCACCAGAAACAGAATGCCAGTTCATTGGTCTTTCAGAACTGCTTGCAAGAACTCTTCAGGATGTGCCACACGTACTGAACCTTCACATCCGTGCGGAACTCACAACTCTATCTTGTATTTTGCCTATGTGTTCTTCCTGTCTATTAAACCAATACATACAATTGTCCGCTATTATCTCCTTGTGGAAGGGTGAGCGTTGGCCGAGATGGGCTACCGCACACCAGCTCTCGAGCACGTGAAGCAAAAGCTCGCACTGCAGAACACTGGGATTCTGTGCTGAATCACAATCCCTACCCGTTCCGAACTGGATGAGCACTCGTACCGGCGTGTGGTCGTGTACCACTACTGCGTGGTGCAACCGCACCCTGAGAGTGGCGGTTGTACCACCAATGGCCAAATTGCTCAACAGCTGAGACACAAGTCGCCCGTCGTGGCAGAACTAACTTCGAGGCAGTATAAAATTACACAACAAACAAATCTGCCAGCAAACAACTGGTCGGCACAACAGATTACATGCACAGCGGAAAAGTGAGCTTGCAATCTATGTCAAGAGCAGAATAGGTACCGACGAACACCTTGCTCCGGAAGTAGGATGCACAATCCGTGATGAGGTCTGCAAGAAAGCCGAATATGGTGAAGACAGCCAGAAGGCAACGCCTATATGTTATGCGGAAAAAGCTTTTGTAAGTTGAACAATTCAACTCATTTCGTAAAGTAATCAGTCACGACAAGAAGGTACCGACTACGGCGTGGATTACGAGGAAAGAGTCACATTACGTCACAATTGGGCAATCTAACAAGGAGAATGGCTTACGATTCTCTGCGTTAATCCAGGTGGGAGACTTCCACGTGGCTTCGCCTTCTGACACACTCACAAATTGCGAGCATAGTTAGTACCATCCTGCATGATTCATCTCAAGTCTCAACACGACGTAACTTATTGTAAGTCATACTTACACTGGTGTGATCTGCTGAGGCTGAATCCTGGAAGTAACTAATGAAAGGTTTCCTCAGTTGCCGAGGTATCACGGTCTTGAAAGAAGATCCATCGGCGTCACCGTCTGCTTGAGGAATGTAGCGAAAAAGTCTATCCTCGCTTCAGCAAGTATGAGTCGTACCCATCGTCACTCTCGGTGCGGTGTGCCCTTTGTTCTGTAAGCTACTCGCACACTAGTCGTCAGAGTCCGTCCTCCCGTGATGCCCTTCAATCTTCTGCCTAAATCACCAACATACCCCAACTTGAATGATCGGTCGGACACGATGCCAGTTACTCCACCAAAACTGCTTCCTTTCGAGTGGGAGGGACCTGCACAGGAGCGCATGAAAGCACGTCTGCCGAGACATTAGTATCTCATTTCTTGCACGCAATGAATTAGTTGTATGGCTGTAATGTCGCAGGCTGTCGCGCGAGGCGTCCGACTGGATTCTGCAAATTTTTAGCCGGGAAAGCGCTTTATTGGCCTGGATGTGAAGGATGCGCCTTCGAGATACATGTTAATATTTTGAGGCCGAAGTTGATGGCGAGACACTCATTTTCTACCACACTATATTTGCGTTCGACGGCTGTAGGCATTGCTGCTGGCGAAGGCAACTGGCCGAAGAACACCGTGGTGTTTCTAAAGCAGGACTGCGCCAAGGCCGGAGTTGCTGGCATCAGTCTAAAATCCGGGCGGTCTTATCCGACAACCAACGAAGAAGCGTCGATTATTGCCTTTCTAGTGCTTAAGGAAAGCCTCCAGTTGCTCTCGTCCCCACCTCCAATATCCTTCTTTGCGCAACAGCGAATGCAAAGGGTTAGCTATCTCGATGCACTGTTGGCTAAATTAGCGACGACATCCGATTAGACCTATGCCCGTTACTTGAAAAATGGAATGGATTACGATTACAAATTACTTAGTCTCAAACGTAATGGATTACCGTTATAAATTAATTTATTTAAAGAGTAATGGACTACTTTACTCGTTACGTTAAAAAATTATTTTCACGTTATTTTTCCGACACACTTATCAAAAAGACAAAAAACTTGATATTTTCAAAAAATGTTCTGAATAACTACTTTTTATTTCTCATACGCCCGCATTACGGTAGTCCTTGTAAAAATAAAATATTGAGTTTAAAAGAAACAATGTAGTTGCACTTCGTTCACCTGTAAGCTGCCAAGGCAGCGAAAGCCGCAACCACACCTCGCCATCCCGCTAGCACACGGCGATGGGAAATGATTCCTGAAATTCTGCAAACAGAGCTAGCGGGGCGCATGCTCAATGGCAGCGTCTACCTCCGCTAGAAGATACAAAGGACAGAGCCTACCCGGCGTTGTCTTCTTGATCTAGTGGTTCCACTCACTGGTCGTACAAAAGCAATTGTTTTTTCTGCCGTCATTTTCCTTTTCACAATGTGTTTCTTTTTGTAATCTTGTTTAATCTACTATCTTTATGCTGCTGAATTGCTTGCTCATATTGCTCAAGTTTTTGGTATTACGTTCATGTTTTTAAAAGTAACGATTAACTAAAGTAATGCGTTACCAACATTTGTAACGAAATTACATTACAAATTACTGCCGCAAATTGTGACGCATTAACTACAAAATTACTTGAAAAAGTAACAGATTCCAAGTAATCCGTTGCTGTAACTGATTACTTCTCAAGTCTGCATTTAATAAAACATAAGAAGCGTTGCAAGTTTATAACGTCTTGCTGCTGCGGCTAATCAGTTATCACGCACAGATTCTCCTTACTCGATGGGAGAACTCCGTTATCAACAACAAAGCAAAAATGCTTATTTTGCAATGAAATAACCTGCATCTTTCTGGGGTGAACTGCAAAGCTGACAGATTGTAATCGATTTGAGCACAATCCTAAAATGTCCGAGCTTTTCCTTATAAGACTGGGAAAATTCACGACGCCATTCATGTAGCTCATCGACAACCTAGATTGTGTATCACCAAGACCAATGTCGATTATGTGTTGAAATTTATCTGGCAAAATCAAAAGGCCAAAAGGTAGACGCGCAATGTCGAACAGTAGCTTGTACCACGTGAAAGCGGTTTTTCGAACGCTCTCTGGGTCTATCTCTATTTGCGAAATTCCTAAACTGCAATCAAGCATGGTAAATACCTTCGTGCTGCTGATCGCATACATGATCGAGTCGATCGAGGGAAACGGGTGTAAATCTGTCACTGCTACAGCGTCGAGGCTGCGATAAGCCAAACAAAAAGAAATCAAGCATTTTTTTTTTTAGGCCAAGACGACGGGACTTGCAGAACAGCTCCGGTGCCGATGATCCCCTGTAGCGCTGCGTCCAGGGAGGCTCGCAAGTGGACGCTGAGGGCTTTGGGTTGCACCGCAAAGGTCGACCGTCACCAGATCAGATGCGACGCAGCAACACGTCGGTTTTGCCCGGAACTTATGAGAACATTGCGGCGAATTGCTGCAGGACGCTTTTCTGCTGTTGCTTCTGTACGCTGGATACTCGACAGGCCTTGAGGGAGTCTTGCACGCCGGCAGGAAATGCGGCAGCAGACCACGTTGCACAGTCAGCTCGAAAAGATGCACCGGCAATGCAAACCTTTCGCCCGGTGGTGGAGGTCACGTCCGGCGACTTTCCAGCAGGCCGATAACCGCCAGAAGCTAAGTCGAGTGAATACTTTTAGCCTGCGATGAAATCTCAGTTTAAGATAATAAGCTCGCTCAATCCTGGCTGAGAAAGAAAACACTGATGCCTTTTCTTTTGTTGAAGTGAATGCAAAGCCTAGAGCTCCTGCTGCTTCTAAGGATGTGTCTCAGGCTAAATACAGGAGTGCATTTTCGCATAACTCTTTTTTAGTTTGACACAGCTCCAAAACGTCCCCAATAATCAATATTTCTTCTCCGTTATCAAGAAGGAAGTCAAAGAGAACACCAAATAGGCAAACATGTCATGATGAGGCTCTATAGATTGATATGCAGATTGAACACGACAGAGAAGCAAGAAATGTTGGCGACCAACCCATCCCGAGAATGGTGGGTGCTGTCGGCGGCGATACCTCCAAGATCAGCGCCGCAGGAAGCGTTGGTTTCCCTGGTTCATCTGGCCCGAGGCCGCTGATACGGGCATTGGTGGCGGAAGTGGCCACACTGTCCGCAGTTGAAGCAGGTACCAGGCCTCCGTCGCCATCCCGACTGAGTCGCAGTCGCTCGTTCTTTGTCGACGCATGTGGGTGTTACCCACGCACAGGACGTCTCGGAGGCTTCTGCAGCTGGGGGCGGCAGCCTGTAGTCCGCGCTGGCAAGGATGGTTTTCTGCACGGCCTGTGCCGCGCGGACGAGGTCTTCAAGGTGTCATTGTTGCGCCCATGAAGATACAATTGGTGACGGGGGTGACTCTGATGAACGATGCAAGCAACCCTCTCGAACTCGGGAGCTGCTTGCACCGCTCATTTAAGCAGTTCCCGCATGGTTCCTATATACTCCAGAAGACATTCTTCTGGGTGTTTCGATTGACCTTTGATTTCCTGTTGGACTTGGGACTCGTGCCCGGTGCCAGGAACTCCACTCGGAAGGTGAGGCGGAACGCCTGGAGATGGAACGCGAGATTGCAACACCCACCATCGTCTCGCTTGGGGAAACCGCTTCAGCACATAGGACTCCGAGCCGGTGGACGTTTTTGCATAGCTTTCAAGCTTCATCGAAAATTCGGAGACGGACTTGCGGTCGTCGAACCCCGTGTAAACGGCAACCATTAGCCGAGGCTGCAGACGATGGTGCTGGCCGCCGGTCCCGCCCGTGCCGGCTGCTACCAGCTCCGTCACCAGCTCAATGGTGGTAGACATGCGCCCTATGAGGGCCAGGACCTCAGCCGTCGACGGACCGGAGTTCGACTCTGACTCGGCGTCGCTGGGGTCCTACTTATCCTGGGCTTGCAGCTTGGGAGGAATGGGCAAGTAAACGAAAACGCACGGCAAACAAGACGCATACACGCGAAGCGAAAGCATAAAAAAGTGATCGGTAATAGTGTTTTATATTGAATGCGTACGCATTGAAGTGATCGCTAATAGTGTTTTATATTCAATGCTTACGCATTAAAGCGCCAAAAAAAAGAAAGATATCGAGGCTGAGAACACACATTTTAACGCGTTTCGCGCTCGGTAAAACGAAGTTGTACTCACTTGTTTCTCGAAAAATCGACGTCATATGACCTAAGCACCAATTCAGTTTCCACGCTTAATTTAGCAGGAAAAATGATGTCACAGGACTTGGTGTCACGTCACCTATGAACTAATTCAGTTTCTCCGCTCGATTTAGCGGGAAAATTGATGTCACGTGAAAAGGTGGCGTGACACGTTCTTCGATAAGATTTTCAATAGAAAATTCGGCCGCACATGATTGTATTCTCGTTTTACAGCGCAACTCTTAGGCGCCCGTTTTCGTGTTTCGCGGCGTGGGCCTCGGCGTCGCTATCGTCATTAGCGGGAAAATTGACGTCATGTGACCTCAACACCAATTCGGTTTCCCCGCTAAATTTAGAGGTCAAAATGACCTCACACGACTTGGTGTCACATCACCTATGAACGAATTTCAGTTTCTCCTCTAGATTTAGAGGGAAAAATGACGTCACGTGACGTCAACAACAATTCCATTCCCCACTAATTTTAGCGGGAATATTAACGTCACGTGACCTCAACACCAATTCAGTTCTCCCGGTAAATTTTGCGGGAAAATGACGTTACATGTTTAGGCGTCACGACATCTATGAACAAATTCAGTTTCTCGGCTAGATTTAGAGGGAATATTGACGTCACGTGACCTCAACAAGAATTCAATTCCCCGCTAACTTTTGCCGAAAAATCGACGTCATATGACCTAAACACCAATTCAGTTTCCACGTTAAATTTTAGCAGGAAAAATGATGTCACAGGACTTGGTGTCACGTCACCCATGAACTAATTCAGTTTCTCCGCTCGATTTAGCGGGAAAATTGATGTCAAGTGACCTGAACGGCAATTCAATTTCCCGCTAAATTTAGCGGGAAAATTAGCGTCACGTGTCCTCAACACCAATTCAGCTTCCCCGCTATATCTAGCGGGGAAAATGATATCACATGACTTTGTGTCACGTCACCTATGAACAAATTCAGTTTCTCGGGTAAATTTAGCGGGAAAATTGATATCACATGACCACAACAGCGAGCAAAGTCCGCGCTAAATTTAGCGGGGAATTAAATTGCTGGTGAGGTCACGTGGCGTCAATTGTTCACCTTAATTTAGTCACCTTAATTTAGCGGGGAAGTTGTCGGAGGAGTGCAGGGTATGGAGGAGGATGCGGGGAGGGTACGGAGGAGGAGGATGGAAGGGTACGCAGGAGGAGGGAGAGTAAGGAAGTGGAGGAGGGGAAGGTACAACTGAGGAGAAGGAGGAGGAGGGAGAGAGGAGGAGGAGGAGAGAAGAGCAGAAGGATGGAAGGAGGAGTAGGAGGGGAGGACGAAGAGCAGAGGAGGAGGGGAAGAGGAGAGGTTACGGATTAGGAGGAGGGGCATACCCTGCACTTCGCACCCTCCTCAAGTGCTGCGCTCCGCGTTAAAGAGATTTGCAAACATATTTCATTTTTAATTTATGATGCTTAGAGCCAATAAACTGAATTTTGACATAATCTACTTTTGAGCCCCTTTAAGCAAGAGCTCGGAACAGCTATAAAATGCGGGGTTTCTTTCCATGTTCCGCATAAATTGCGACGGGAGCTGAGGTTCTAGACACTCTACTGCACAGAGACTAAGTACTATCACGCTGAACATTAACCGTGACGTAATGTGTTGTCACAGTGTATCGTGATGTTATAATGTCACGTGTCGTCATGGCTTGATATGACGTGATAGTTGGAATCATAATTTCACATGACATCACAGTGGCACGTGACACCAATATCACGGGACGTCGCTCTTTCATGTGACACCATAACGTGCGGCCCAAACATTTTCCCGATAAATTCGGCGGAGGCTTCCTCTTCACCCGATGAGTCGAAGGTAGTCCCAAAGTGGAAACAAATGATGTCACTACAGGAAGGCTGCAATGTTGTTGCATGTCGCGACCCTTGTGGTCGGTCATAGAAGTTCTGGCGAAAAGCACGACCGAACGCGACTGTTGGTGACGTCGCGGCGTTTCAACCGCTTGCTGCCGCAACTTCCATGAACTGTCGAGGTGGAAAAGGCCTGCAGCAGAACACGCGTCAGACATATAATCCTCCGTTACTTTGTCCCCCACAAGATTGGGGCATGCGAGAGGATGACATTAGTGTGACGTCATCAAACAGAAACCTATGGTCTATTTTTAAGGACGTGATAAACACACGAGTCGGAGACGCGCTAAGCTCAATTAGACAGGCGCGTTTGATTACGTTTTCTCATGTTACATTGTAAGTCACAGGAACGCCACCACCTCAAATATCACGTGCAATGCCACAGACTGGTTCACACAGGAGCCTTACCATTGCGTTTTCTTATGTTACGTATAAGTCGCGGCAACATCCCTGCCGCGAATATTACATGCAGGTCTACTCCTTGAATGTGTTGTCATGCTTCATACGAACCACGGTTGTCTCATAAAGTAACGTGAGCAAATGTTGATGTGGGAACCAACCTTTTAATGAACAACATGCTAAGTTTTGTTTTGCTGCTGGATCAGTCCTCGTAGGTGAGTGGCGTATCAGTGACGATTCACTTGGTTGCTTTCAGATCTGTTCGAGCACCAAGCGGTACCCTACACTCCAGTTTGGCGTGGCCTTGTTTGCTCTCGAGCTCGAAGACGGGGAGCAAGAGGTGCCTGAGGTACATGAAAGAAGCCGCTGGATATTGGCGCGCAGCCGCAGTGTCTTCCTACATGAAGAACGTCATTAGGAATCCCGACTTTATCAATAAAACTAGTTCCTGTGAGCAACAGTGAATAAAAGGAAATGGCAAGCGACCTGATACTTCGATTTTCTCGGCATCATTCTTCTTAACTAAAATTTAACTAAAATAAAAAAGAAGCTCATAGCTTACTCGAAGAATGCAGATATATTCTTAGAGCAGCACGGTTTCGTTTGCTATAAATACCTGCCCCAAGATTCAATTAAGGGAATGATACCATAAATGATTTATAGAGCAAGTTAGCCTAGAATGTTTGTCTTGTATTGCCCCCTATATTATTACGACTTCTTTGTCGGTTTACATCAAAATATATAATTTTTATGGCTAAATTTGTACTTCACAACTGAACCGACAAAAATAATGCTTTGTGTTTACCTCATTGTTTTCCTCTTACTTGTATTTATTGTTCGCATTTCGATTACTATAACAGTATCAATATAGGTTCGCTTTAAATAATGTGGCATGACGTGTTCTATCACTTCTTAATGTGCGCAATATACTGATTGTTAAAACTAAATCGACAATGTTTGTGGCTCTAACGTTCGACAAATTTGTAGGAAGTGTTTGCAACTTTCGTAAATCTTGTCTTAAGACAGATGAGGTAGATATCGTCTGCGTGCTTCAATCATGCACGTCCGCTCGATCCGAGCCATTTTGCTCGTCTCTACGCTTTACTGGTAGAAAACTGGCAGGTGTCTTTCGAGTACAACTTGAGTTTATCCCCAACTCAATTAACTGCATGCGATCTGGGACCTTCGTTAAGATGCAGTGAATCAGTGTTTCGACTTGAGTCCCCTGCTGTTTTGTACCACGCGTCAAGAACTTAAATTGACTGGATTTTATAGTCACATAATGGCAGGCCGCGTGAACGTTTGCGTATTTGTTCTGAAACCTGTCCACAATTATTAACACAAATTGTGTTATACGTAGGCTTTCATGATTTCGGGCTTTTTTTTTCTTCGAATTATGGAATGTTATTGGGGTATACATGACGCGCTTTAGACAACGCTAAGAACACGAGCAGATGTTAAGGGACGCAACACAGGACAACCGCGGTTCTCTATCGCTTGTTTCTCTGCCCTTGTCCATTGTTGATTGCTTTTCATCGCGTGTCCTGTGCTCCTCGTTTCTCGCCTGCTGTTCGTGTTTTTCTGCACCGTTGAAAAAATTAATCTGCAGTTTTCTTCATAGTCCCCGATTGGCCTGAACATTTGCTAAACACACCAAGAAACATCGCCGAAATCCAAATATTGCGCAATAATAATAATTATTTTAGAGCGCAGCTCTTAGGCGCCCGTTTCCGGCTTGGCGGCGTCGGCGTCGCCGTCGCCGTGGGCGTAACCGCGCGGTGCATTATGGGTAAATTTCCCCGCTAAATTTAGCTGGAAAATTTTCCCCGTTAAATTTAGCGGAAAAATTTTCCCGCTAAATCTAGCGGAAAAATTTCCCTTCTAAATCTAGCGGAAAAATTTCCCCGCTAAATCTAGCGGAAAAATTTCCCTGCTAAATCTAGCGGAAACAATTTTCCCCGCTAAATCTAGCGAAAAAATTTTCCTCGCTAAATCTAGCGCAAAATATTTCCCCGCTAAATTTAGCACGAAAAATTTCCCCGCGAAAATTAGCGGAAAATTTTCCCCTAGATGGGAGGCGAGCAGGAGAGGAGGAGGAGCATAACCTCCTCTCCGTACCGTCCCCTCCTCCTCCTCAAGAGCTGCGCTCTAATTCGGCGTTACAGGAAGTTGTAAACGGCTTTCATTTTTTTTCGCGAAGTTCATGAAGTTACAATTTTGACCCAGACCGTGTTGTTCAAAATAAAAGTCACTACTGGCCACAATAAAAAGAGGATACCAGCTGAAGGCACGAGTCTTTAGACAGTAAACTTTGTTACTATCACTCTAAGCCCGGTCCCATTTAGGAAGAGGGACATTTCTTCGATTTTTTCCCACTTCAATCCAAGGGGAGCGACAGACCTCTTAATATTGTCACGAATGAAGAGTTAATGAAACAAAGAGTAACTGAGGAAACTAAACGTTTAATGGGCGAGCTTGTGCCCAAAACAAAAAGGAAGAAGATAACAACAGAGCGTTGCGGGCGTCGAAGTCGGCGAGACAGCAGGATCGAACGCTGAGGCGAAACTGACTCCGGCTTGCCACGCGGAGCCACTTTTGTACACGCGTGGGCTTCTGGAGCATTCGGCGTAGAAGGTTCGGTGCGTAAAACATTCTAACCACAAATCAGCAAGACGGTTCTCGAATTTACCAGAACATCACATTACAGCGTCAACAAAAGTGTGTAACCGTGGCCAGGAATCGAACCCTGGCCTCCTGCGTGGAAGGCAAGCGGGATAACCTTTAGGCCACGGTCGCTTTTTTTTCTTTATTCAGTGCATAAAATCAGACTACTCAGATCTTGTGGGCAGATACTGAATTAAAATTCCTTCATACACAACAGGTCATGCAACAGGTCCGCCCATTCTGGCGTATTGTCGGTAAATTCAAAAACACTCTTCACTTGGCAAAGAAGCTCAGTGAAGTATTGCGGCGCTGACTTTGGTTTCTCCGCTGCGTGTCTTACATCCATACGAGATTTCCATCAAGAGAACAAACCAAGCACCATAATCATATCAAGTGGGACACTTTCATTAATTCATAATTAATTTATTTCATATGAGGAGAAAACGAATAGTATGTGTTGTTATTTCTATGTCTTTTTTAATAGTGCGCTTCAGGACGTCCCAGAACATAACAGCAGCCAAGCAATTAATGAACACATGCTACAATTATTTCCAGCTGTTTGCACAGTAGACAGTTCACACCCCAGGGTACGAAAATTCCTCTCCCATCTAACCACACTTTTACAGGCAACGTGTCACTATGCAGCCGGAAAAGAACGATTTTGCGGTTGGGGGATGCACATCTTTTTCAGGCGGACCAGAACATCGCCTCCAGGCATGTCAGTGAACAGAGACCTATACAATGGAGCAGGAAAGAGGCTATCAATCAGATCCCTGGTTAGCATTCTTTCTAGAGACAGTAAACAAGTGCTCCCGCGAGTAACGCACCATCAAAAATTCACACGCGTTCACAACTTCCTTCACAAACCCAACCATTCTAGCGGGGTGCGAACTCGGCCTCCGGGGTGCGAGACGAGCACGCTTTCCCGACGCCACGGCGGCTCCATGGTTCTGGCTAACTAAAGGTATGGCATAGTGGGTGTGTCATTCGGCACGTGACGGCGCAGCCAATGGGGAGGAGGTGGCGCCACGTCATTAGTGTATAATATGAGGGCGGTTCCTCCCGCGCGTCACACACCGAATCAGCAGAAAGAACTTTAATACATGTCGAAAACATTTCACCAAAGTTATTAAAATGCTTTCGCATTCCCACATTTAATCAGTCTTAAGTAAATGTGCCGAATTTTTGTTTGTGCTATTTTTTCGCAGTTTTTCAGACATATGTTTGTCTGAAAATAAAGATTATCATTAATATTAACTCACGCACACTTGTTGTGGCGTGTTCGTCGATGGAAATTTGCTTTTAGGGACTTGGAGGAGATCGATCCCAACAGACCTTCTGAGATGTACATATCACAAGTACGAAATGCGGTACCCCGCACCTCAACCAAAATGGCACGAATGCCAAGTGGTGAGCCGACGAATGACTGAAGGAAACGAAACGTTTAATTGGGCGAACTTTTGTCCAAAAAAAAAAGAAGTAGACGGCTAGCGTCGCTGGGGTGTAACAGCATGATCAAACGCTGAAGCGAGACTGACTCCGAACGGCGAGGCATGGGCTTCTTCTGAGCTTTCTCTGGGGGCCTAGAACATTATACCTCGGCAGTTCTGGAAGCATACATTCTGAGGATGAACGGCTCACTAAAGTTCTAGAATATTCCTTATACATAAAGATAGAAAAAACGACAATCTGTGGCGGGAGTCGATCCCCAGCCTTCTGCGTGGGAGCCAAGCGCGCTGCCTACTACGCTAGCTGCGCTTTTTTTTCGTTATTGTCTGCTTCGATTTTTGTACAATAGGAGCTATACAAAGAAGGGTTAAAAACACGTCAGCCGTAACTTGGCTGCCATGGCGTTAATAAAATTCTTTCAGACACACCAGAGCATCAAGAATGGGCAACCAATCTGGCTGTTCGGGCTCTGCCCGGAACACTACACGCATGCCGGCAACACTTTCAATAAAATATTCACGCGCCAAGCGGACTGTTCTATCAGCGTGATTTACACCTACTCTTGGTTTCCATAGACTGTGAAGGTCGAGCAGTAGTATCATGTCATAAGGTACATCATTTACATTCTCTATTGATAAAAACCGTATACCTCTCGCGGTTATCGGGAAATCCTTTTTGAGTGTGCGCTGGAGTATGTCCCACAAAAACACAGCGTCCCAGCAGTAAATAAATACGTGTTCTACAGTTTCTGGCTGCTTGCATAAAAGACAATGCGTTGACCATTGTACAAAATGCCCTTTTCCTCTAATCATGCCTTCACGGGTAGGACGCCACAATGAAGTTTAAAAAGAAGGATTAAGCATTAGGCTTCACCGGCATCCTTTTCACTTTTTTCAGAACATCTGGGTCAGGGCCTTCACAGTATAGGCAACGATAAAGCTGCACAGGCAACAGAACCTCAACCAAATCTCGATACAATTTTTTGCGTGACACGGTACTAAGAGAGTCTAAAGAAAAACGGACCTTCAAGTTTGGAAAAGAAAGTAACACCTCTCTCAAATACCCTCGCACTGCAGCACCTGTCCCAGTGGATGACCAGTCTGACCAATGAACAAAGGTGACAAACCCAAACCACCATTTCGCACTGACTTAAATAAGTTCGTTCCAGCAGAACGCTCCCAATTCGAAGACCAAATAAAAACGGTAAACAACCTATGCAGCTTCTGCACATTCATACGTGACATACACAACACTTGCAATATATACCAGACTTTCGATATTAAAAAAAGATTACACACGGTCGAACGCGCTAGCATGGATAATTCCCTACCCCTCCATCCTTCAGCCTTTAATCTAACATTTTCGGTCTCATCGTTCCAATAATTTGTGGTGTCCTGATAATATTCTATAGGCACTCCGAGATACTTCGTGCGTAAAGTCTCTCACCTAATATTCATGAAAAATTCTGGCTTACTTGACCAGTCACCGTGCCAAAAACACACGCATTTATCAAAGTTCCTCACGCTACACGTTTGCGAACAAAAAGAAGAAACCACATTTATCGCTTCACGTACGCTATCTCGATCGACACAAATAACAGCGACGTCATCCGCGTACCTTTACTTCAGTTGACTGCAATTTATAATTACTAATATTACTATTATGAACAAGCTTTAAATAGAAAGGCTCTAAGTAAAGCGCGAATAATAATGAATAATAAATAATAATAACTTTGATACCTTCGGTGACTCCCTTATTCACAATCAATCTAGTCATGCAATTTGCATATGCCATCTTTAGGCCTCGCGAATAACAGAACCTACGTTCGTAAGCTCCAGAACACTGAAAAGTACCTCATGCGAAACACGATCGAACGCTTTTTTCAGGTCGAGCTGCAGCATCGCCACCCGTCCAGAAAAAGCATCACAACATTCTAGGACAGAACTGGCTACGTGAATGTCTGTGGCGACAATGCGCCCTTTAATACCGCACGTCTGGTGCGGGCCCACGAGACATTGAAGGACAGATTGCAACCGTCTAGCTAGAACTTTCATAAATACTTTGTAATCCACAATGGTTAAACTAATAGGTCTATACTCTAAGACAGACAGGAGCTGAACGGGATCTTCAGACTTGGTAATGAGCACAGTGTGCGCCCATGAAAACGATGGCCACGACAAGTGAATTTCGTAGGCCTCGGACAAAACATAATGTAGTGCAACTGCTGCTTCACTTCTAAACGTTTCATAGAAAACTACCTTCAGGCCATCCGGCCCGGGCGTCTTGCCTGTACTTAATTCACCAATAGCTTTTTTTTTCAATTTCAACAATACTAATTGGCACTTCCAAACTTTCGCAAACCTGAAGGTCCAGTTACGGCATCAATGACAAAAACGTTTTATACCCAGTATCTAAAAAAGCACTGTTCCCTAGCAGATTGTGATAATGTTCTACAAACGCTTTTTCGATCACGTTCTTATCGCGGGTTAGAGTGACGCCGTAACTTATCTCTTCAATTTCGTTGCGTTTTCCATTTATGTTTTCGTCGCTAAGCGAGCGCTTCTTCAGGTTTCTCCCATCAATTACTTTTCACTACGCGCCCTCACAACAGCCCCTCTGTACTTTTCAGCATCGATAATTTCCAATTGACTTAACATCTCTTATTTCTTTCGAGAACTTGACGGGTTTCTTCCCTTTTTTGACTATGAACATGTTTAACTTGCGCCGAAGATCGTTCTCTTTAATCTTTTTGTGATGAGTTATTACGCTACAACTCTTGATAACGATCATTTTGAAGTCCTCTTTAAACTAATTTCCACCTCCCCCCCTTTTTTTGCTTGGTCATTCGCACTTAAATTTAGAAACAATTCTTAAACTCTGGAAATAAAAGGTTCATCATTAACGAGACATCCGTTCATCTTCCATAGCGCCCATTCTCAACGCGGTGATTTCTTCTTGTTCCCAAGAGTAAAAACTACCAAGGCATGATCGCTAAAGAGACACGTGTCTCCCCAGCGTGGCAGCGGTCGCAAAGAGGAAGCAAGTTCAAGTGAAAATATGCGCTAGAAAATTGGAAAACAAAACCTTAAAAATGGGTGTACTGAACTCCTCCTTTAGATGCACAAACTGCGAAGTCCTACAATGCATTTCTTGCAATAATTTCACCCAAAGAAAAAGCACTGGAATCTCGAAAACGCACTTGATTCGCTCTATCCTCTGGAGAGCAAACACAATTAATATCACCAAGAAAAATAACGACCCTATTACAGTTAAGTTATGTTTCATGTTTCGATACTTAAAAAAAAAAAAAAAACTTTACGCTCACTCTTTTGGTTGACTCCATAAATACAAATAACCCGCCACTCAACGTTAGAAAAGAAAAATCACAATACACAAGACGGCCAGAGGAACACGAATGTACGTCCGTTTCTACAACACCTACTGACCGACGAATAAATAAACAACACGCCTCCGGAAAAACCAACCACGTGCGAAAAGCATATATTGAAAAAAGACTGAAAGGGTTTCACCATACGATCCGTCCGTTCATGGCTTTCGACTTTCGTTTCCTGCACGGCGATTATGTCAAGCTAATGCTCGGCAAACAGGCACTTAACTGGTATTGCCGGCGTCTCGCTGAAAGGCCACGCACGTTAAGCATGGCGGCTCGCAGGGCAGACTCTAGTTTAACAGCCATTAAAAATAAAAGTGACGGTCCGTATGGCGCTTACCTCGAGTCGGGCGGTTTTCTCCTCTGACTCGTTGCACACCTTCCAAGACTTTCGTGCAACCACTGAGACCATCAACTTTCCTACGCTGTCCTAGGGGTGGCTTGGCGTTCAGGAGGGTGCCGGGCCGTCTCAACCTTGTGGGTGCCGTCTTGGCAGGCGGCTTCTTCTTGGTCGCTGCCTCTGGGTCTGCGTCGTCGTCGTCCCGAGCCCGTTTTGCGGCGGGCTCCGGTGTCACGGCCGTCTCCATAGGCGCGTCGCCTGGATGTTCAGGGGGAGGAGGGAGTGGGGGGGGGGGGGGGGGTGCGTCGTCGAACGTGCAGGCTGCCTTGACACCAGGCCTCGACGCCTCAACGGACTGAACGTCCGGAGACTCGGCCTGGCTCGCCATCCCAGCACCAGGTGCCACGTTGACCGCGGACGTGGCCGTGTCGCCCTCGGGTGCTGCCGTTGCTCTCTGCGCTAGTGCCGCTCCGGCGTCCGGACCCGCGACGGCCTCCTCGGCGTCAGCCTCGTCCATGAGAAGCTCGGATTTCTCCTCGCCTCCCAAAGGGCCTACGGCCGCCGCATAGGTCCTTACGCACTGCGTGCCGTCATGGTTGAATCGCCGTTAGACGTTGCACTTGGGGACGCGGCACTCCTTTCTGGATGTGCCCCGTCCGCTGACACCGCAGGCAAAGCGGCGCCCTGCCCGGCACGACAACGAGGGCGAGCTCACCGGCGACGCGCAGCTGGTGCGGGATGTTGTCGGTAGTAACGTCACTCTTTAGGCGCACCACCGCTGTCCGCGTCATGGTGCTGACGCTGTGGCAGCCGTCAGTGTGCTACCGCTCCTCGAGTCGTCCAGGACCTTGCCGTAAGGCGCCAATGCTGCCCTCACGTCGTCGTCAGCGGCGTTAAAAAGCAGCCAATGGAGCTTGAGGCGTACGTCCCGGTTGCCCGGGTCGACAACGATGCGTCTCCGCTCCTTGACGGAGAGCTCCGGTGTGGCCAGCAGTGTCTTGGCACCCTCGAGGCACTTGAACGTGACGGCCCAGACATGATTCATCTCGTACGGCCCGAGGGCGATGACCTCGGGGAGTAAATCCAAACGTGTCAAAGTGTCCTGAAATTCTTCCGCACGGTACGGGCGGCTCTTAAAGGGATGGTGAACCGAAATTTCGATAAAAAAATGCAGGAGATAAGACAGGGTACTTTGTAGACTCTAACCAATTTCGTCAATGTGCCTGACGTTTCGAAGCCGGCTCGGCTCCTTGATCACGGAAAGATATTGGTTAGAGTCTACAAAGTACCCTCTCTTATTACTTACCTAACCAGGCGGAGTTCCGCCGAAATGTTTACTTTTAATGCAGGAGATGTAGGCGGGACGCTACAATCCCTACAACACTACTCGTAAAGCGATATCTCGAATGGACGGCCGTATTTTTGGAAAAAGAGGCCGAGATTGAACCAGGCCGACGAGGCGCGTGACGTGAAGATATTTTGTTTCCTCCTCTCTTCGCTTTTCCTCCTCAAGGCGGCGAGGCGGAGAAGTCGCAAGGCCGTTCCCTCTCCTCTTCGGAGAAACAAGACGTAAACATATCAGTCAAATGCGCCACCTTTAAAAAAGAAAAAAATACGGTCATCTGTTCGAGATATCGCTGTATGAGTGATGTTTTGGTGTTTGTAGCATCCCGTTGCACGCTTCTGCCGCGTGTTTTGTGGAATCCAGATTTCGGTTCAGCATCCTTTTGACATCGGCGTGTAAACAAACTGTTTTCAGCACAAGTGATCCTGTGGGCAGCGAAGGAAGGATGTCAGCATATTTCTTGCCGTCGGCGACCCTGATACCGCGGCCCGGCTGGGCCACTGAAACTGCTCCGTCGGAGCCAGACATCCTACGTACGCTCGCTTTCGCTGCCGGAAGTAGAATCACTATGCTAGCTGCGCACGCGGCATTAATAATGAGGTTCTATTTCAGACATGAGTGGCTGCATATCATTTTGGGGTGCAAGCAAATACTGGCTTTTTCCTAATAACACCGTATCACACCACGAAATACTCTTTGACTAAATTAAGCGAGCAAGGTGGCTTCAAACGATCAACAGAGACCGACTCTGTACTAAAGCAGACATCATCATTTCATTTCAAAGGTCTAGTTTCAATAGACCCCTTTCTAAATTCGCGTGCCAAATATCAGAAGGTCGAAACTACTGCACAATGGCCGAACAACTGACATCGTAGAAGGTGCAAGTTATTCCATAAGATAGTGAACATCGGATCGCGGTCAACGCTAGGAGCCGACGAGCCAATCAAACAGCGTCGAAAGTGCAACGTCACTTCGCTCATCACCTTTTTCTGTGGGTGTGTTTTCCGTCTACTCCAACCAAACGCATAAATTGTCCCGTGACGTTGCAGTCTTAGACCGCCATTGTACAGGGATTACACAGCTGCCAACAGAGGGCAGTACTTCTAAAGGGGTCTATAAACAAACGTTGCCGACGGCACAGTGAACCCTGCCTCGCGTGATGCGATTTCGATACGCTGAATAATTGCAACATGTAGCACTTTTTCAGACTAAAAGGTCATTTATAGTCATAGATTATTTTCCAATAAACAGCTTGACTTTAGGGCGAACTGCGAGTAAGCTTATACTTTCCTACTTCTAGTCATTGCAGGCACACCATTTTCCGGGCACTTCTGTCAATAATATTTTAGCTACAAAAAAGCCGGCATCGCTGTGAAGCATTATAGCGGGGGTGGAATTTATAACGATTTCATAAAATATCACTGAAATGTATATATATATATGAACATCTATCACAACGCAATTATAACAAAAAATAACTAGTGTACACAGAAGTATCAACAAAAAAGTTCGGATGGTCCCAACATTTTCAACAGACGCAGTAAACGAATCCTGCTGATTGAATATTTTCTCCGGTATTACCTACTCGGTTCCAGTTCCTATTTCCGCAAATGCAGATACCAAGTGAAATTTGAGCATACACTGGAGAGGACGAATTTTATATTTTTCTGCTAGCGCTTCAAGCTCAGACTTGTGCTTGTTACTCGAAAAATGTAATGGATTACAATTACAAATTACCGAGCCTCAAATGTAATGGATTACCGTTACAAATAACTTTAGCTGAAAAGTAACGGATTACTTTACTCGTTACGTTACAAATTACTTTCAGTTACTTTTTATCTTATCAAGGAAACAATAGAAACAATTATTGATATTTTTAAGTATGTTCTGCAACACTACTTTTCATTTCTCATACGCCCGTATTATGGTAGTCATTGTAAAAATGAAATATTGTATTTAAGAGAAAGAGTGTAGCTGCACTCCGTTTACCTGTAAGCTGACAAGGCACCGAAAGCTGCACCGATTTCCGCCATTCCGCCGGCTTACGGCCTACGGAAATGATCCCTGGAATTGCGCAGAGATTCGGAGCTAAAGAAGCGATCTACGCAAGCTCCCTTTTAATTCGGGTTTTTCGCCTGTTATTCGCAAGAAAAGAAAAACTTGGTTCTAACGTTACAATGTATGCCAATGCATAATGCAGGTGTCCTATCTTACCTTGACGTGTTTCCGTAGATTAGAGTTTGTGGTTCTTGCTGATGACAATGTGTGTTTTTTGGCAAGCAAAGTATGCACGGAAACTCTAGGTTTCCGTTCTCCTTAATGCCGTGAATTTTGAACATCTCATTGAGAGATGGTCAGTGAGACGACGGACACTCCCAGTCCGAAAACTCGACGAGTCAGAGAAAAAGTGGTGGTTAGGGGTTATCGATCGTTAGTCGGTTCTCACTTCTATACCAATATTCGTGGAGGCCAGGGAGGCGAGGGCATAGAGAGCGAGAGAAGCGGTGGCCATCGCTCTCACAAAACAATAGAGGATCGCACCACTTTTACGCGTTCTCCCCTTCTTTCTCTCTGTCAGCACTCCTTAGAAGACCGAACCCCCTCCCCTCCCTCCCACCCTTCATGTTGACAGGTGAGGAGTGGACTCGACCACCATGCTCAGACAAGTAAACCAAAAGAATTATCGTCCGTACCCTCGAAAACGATGCTCTTAGCCTCGTGCCGGGCATTTCTGAGCCCTGCCTCAAGGTCGCGCTAGAATACAGTACCTCACATCAGTCAGAATTCGACCCTGTTGCGCGAGGCTACATCGTCTGTTACGCGAGTTGTGAACCCGCGAATCGAGGGGTGAGGACCCGCGTTTGATGTCTGTGCAGGTGGCGGGAGACGTCGAAGAAGTTGGAAAGGGTGAAACGGTGTAAAAGACAAAAACAAATAAACACGAAGAGCTTTCTCCTGCCCGGGAGAAGAAGAAAACCATGACGGAAGGCGATGGAGAGCCTACTCGGTGTTGTCATTACTTAGATCTTTGTCTTTCGTGTATTTGTACTATACCTTGCACGTTTTTCTAGTTGTTTCTAGTGACCGGCTCATAGAAAATATCGCGTTTTTCTTGGCCTACCATCTCAGCTCCTACCTGGAATGTTCTTCGTATTTTGTTGTAACTCTGCTCTCTTTATGCTAGCTGAATGTTCTGCTCGTATTGCTCCTGCTTGAATGTACTTATGCTCATATTTCTTAAAAAGTAACGAGTAATTAAAGTAATTCGTTACCAATATTTCGTAACGAAATTACATTACAAATTACTTCCGGAAAAAAGTAACGTGGTAATTACAAAATTACTTAAGAAGTAACAGATTATAAGTAATCCGTAACTTGTAACGAATTATTTTCCAACTCTGTTCAAGCTCTATCTCCGGCTCACTCGACTCTGCTTCCTGCGAGGCAGAGCTTGATTTTCACCGCTTACCACATCACGAGCGCCGCCACAGGAAAACCACAAGCCGTATTTGCCCGGCCCCTTTCTATGGTGCATGCTCCATATTGACAGGCGTAGCAAACTTATATAGGAGGCTCTGGTTTGGGTAGTAGAAGCGACTTTGCTGAGCGCACCAAACGGCAAAGCGAGGCTCTTCGTCGGAGACAGCGTCTTCCATAACGAGCCATTCTGTGGGCATGCAGCTCAGGGTTAAGGCAGGTCGCGACCATGTCAGACCGAGGTGACGGCACGGCCAACACGGGGAATATTTAGCCATTTTGTTTCTTTAGATTATTTTGTGTGTGGTGCGGCGTCGTTGGAAATGTACTTACACAAAATTCCAGAGCTCCGGAAGAAAAAAACACTAGCACAATACGACATCCACAGTGACCGTCATTGAAAAAGTGTCGTGAAAGGAATTTAACGGTCCTTATTTCATTAAGCTTATCTTCATTCGCTGAGAAGGTAGCTAGCCCTAACCGGGGAAGACAATATCACAGTTAATTTTATGATTTACACTAGGCAATACAACATTTCTACGCTTCAAGTAATTGCCTTTTTGACTTTCAGAGACACAATCCTCCCCCACATCTCAATATGTTTTGTGTAGCCTGGGGCTCGATTGTATTCGTTTCAAATGTCGTTACAACGATCAATATAACGAATTCAGTTTTTTAACGCTCTCTATTCGCCTTTTTTGTCTGCCTTGTGATCGCTTCATTCTCCCAATCTTCAAAGATTTTGTAACAATGTTGCGTGTTTCCAGCTGTCGTTTTTAGGCTCTAAAAATTAACTATCACTTTCGGCAGTGGTCGTTTTCTACCTCCCAGTCTTATATCCCTCGCTTTTGTTAATGCTTTTGAATATATTTTGACAAACACCAACGCATGCTTTTTTTATTATTGTATTGATATATGGGCTGATCGTTTCGCAAAATTTAGATCTTAACTGACTTTTTGAATGCTCAGCACAGTCGGTGTGACATTTTAACGCTCGCTTTTCGTAGTTATGTATAATTTTTCAAATTATATCAGAGTCACACCAGGCTTGAATATTGTTAAATAAAGTTTGCCAGCCCATTTATTTGGAGATATACTTCGAAAGAAACACGTTACTGACGGTGTGCTTCACGCTCGAAGGAGTCTGTGTTGTGTTTTCGGCACAACATTCGCTCATCCACCGAACCAGTCAACAACTGCTGTTCAACACAAGTTTCTGCAGTTCTTATTGACGAAAGCTGTCTAGCCGAGGCAACATTGTCGCTGCCGTCCATGTGGCGCTGATGTTTCCGCAATGTGTCATGCCTGTTGGGGAACACAGCCAACAACAAACAAGCTGCCACGCTGTTGATCAGCATATTATGTTGTTATCGAACACGTAATCTTCGGCAAGGCGTTTGTATCGAATGACACCATATTGACAAGCTGGGCATTAGTGTCGATGCAATCCTGAGGGCTGACGTTTGGCAG
The DNA here is from genome assembly GCA_037355805.1 of Ixodes ricinus. Classification (NCBI taxonomy): domain Eukaryota; kingdom Metazoa; phylum Arthropoda; class Arachnida; order Ixodida; family Ixodidae; genus Ixodes; species Ixodes ricinus. The sequence goes on along the minus strand of JAZHYW010028439.1, from coordinate 18,321 downwards.
GAGTCATGAGTATTGCAGACCACCGCAACAACGGTCAAACTTCCTCCTGTTGACGAAAACTAGGTTGTTTCAAACCAGATTAACCCCTTCGACTTGCACTTCAGTTATTAAACAAACTATCGTTTCACACCTTTCTTGGGTATTAGTCGGCTGCTCGCTGGAAAATTTTACTCGTCCGTTGCTAGCTGAAAGATGTGTCGTTTTGTCCCAGTTTATTGTTTATTCTTCTTCATCCTTGGGTATTAGTGTTGCGGGGTGCCATTCGGGTTAGAATGATTCGGGAATCATTCCGCCTTTCTGCGATGATTGAATGGAATCAAAAAGGAATGACCGTAGCAATAAGAGGAATTGAACGGAGAATGGAATAAGGCGCATATTGACCAGAATAGAGATGGTATAGAAATGGACGCTTTGATGTTCTTCGTGTTTAAGATGGTAAACCCAAAACTGACGGTTTATTCTTCGACGTTTCGGCCGGAATCCGGCCTTCGTCAGGAAGACGAAGGTGGTCAGTCAATTACAGTCAATAAAAAGAAATGTCCCGCACGTCCTGTGTCTCCCTCAGTGTTTCTCGCTCATGATTTGAGGTCCCGCAGGGTAGCCCTACACTCGGCTCCCGATCTTGCCGGAGTGTCCTGGCAAGCTCGCCGATTAGGGCGACCGGTGCTTTCGGTCAGCGTCAGGCGGAGGCACGGCTACTTGATCTTTGGTTGACTTTCTGGGTGAAGCGGTCTACCTTGGATCAACCCCTGGTGCGTATGGTTCTTTCGAATGGTGCCGTTGTCCCGGAGCCGAACGGCGGATGTCCTTTGCCACATCCCAAGCAATATGGTCGGCCTCGGACAGGTCAGCGCACTGACCGCGTGAGGTGCGGCTGATTCATAGGGCCTCTCGACGCTTTATCTCTTCGACTGAGGTTCGGACTGCTTGTCCCTAAGATAAGCTTTGCCCTTTTTCGACCCTTCCCCCATACAGCATTTCTTTTCTCGTGCCGTCTTCCCCCTTTCTTTCTTTCTTCATTTCTTTCTTTTCTTCAAACTCTTACATGCTTGATCATCACAATGACCACCTCTCAAAGTTTTTGTTCTTGCTTTAAATAAAGAAAGACGAGATTTCAGTTCAGTCAATCACAGATCACACCGATACGTTGCTTAAAATTATGTTGGGTTTGATATCTACGTAAGGAATTGTCAGGTGATATTCGGAAGTTATCAATATTTTTGCTCTGGTCATGTAGAGATGGCGCAAATATCGTCATATGTGATATTTATGTTATTAAAAGACACCCCAATATTCATAAAATCAATTATGAACACAATACTAATCTTCACGCCAAATTTTGCAAGTAGGCACTGGTGGTAGCGTCGTGAAGTCACATCAGGCATGGTAACGTCACAATCACGGGCGTTCACTTACTCTCGGTTTCAATAAACATGGTTCGATGGCGCGTAGTACCATCATCGTTGAAGAATTGAGCTTCTCTCAATCTCATAACTTTATACTCCCTTAGAATGAAGTCCTTTTACTTAGACAGCCTTCAAAAGCTGTGGTGGCTCTTTTTGCCTGATCTTACGTCATAGCTTTTGCTGTTTCCAACGGAAACTTTGTGTCTTTTGCAGGTGCAACCAGAGCTGTGTGGCTGTTTAAAATTGAATTGCTTGTGCGGCGATGGCTTAAAAATTATGATATTGTGCGGTTGATATACCTAAAATCGATATAATATTGTACTCCTTGTATGCCCGCAACCACCTTTATCATTGGACGTGTGAAAATGGCCGAGGCGGTCTTGATCCCGAACGGCATTTATTTAAATTGAGAGTCCAAATTTGGTAGATAAGGCAGTCTTTTCCTTGGAGCCACTGGCGATTGGGAGCTGCCAGTAGCTTCTTGAGAGGCCTAGGTTCGAAATATACACTTTCCTGTCAACTTCCGCGGACCCGTCCTCCATTTGTAGAATAGGCTCTGCGTCCGAGATAAGTATGTCATTAACCCGGCAAAAGTCTATGCAAACTCTGTATGAGTGGTCTGGCGCTTCATCAGGACCAACGGCAAACGGTACAGGGACGTGGATTTCTGTATCACTTGCAGTTTCAAACTTTTTGTTACTTGTCTTCTAGAATCTGCCTCGTAGCAAACGTAATGGATTAACTGCGGAGCTTGACTAGGATCATTTGTTGTCAACTCCAGCTTACGCTCCATCAGATGCGTTCGTCCGGGTAAGTTGGTGAACCTCTTCTCGAATCTACAAAAGATGTCCCAGACATCTTTTTCCTGGATCTCACCGAGTCTTTGGCCAGCCCAACATCTCCGATGCCTAGAGTGCTTTGGATACCAAGACAAGGTATCGTGTGCTCCACTTCATCCTCCTCAATGGCAATCATTGAGGATACGTATTCGATAGGTGTAGTCTCTGGCTCCCCTTCTTTGTATTTCTTGAGCATGCTAATTTGGAAGAGCTTGGTGGTGTGCCCTACATCTGCCCCATTATCGATATTTTTTTGGCGACGCCTTTGTAAGGATTTTTCCAGAGCGTGACCAACTTGTTGGTCTTTGTTGGTAGCAACAGCAACGCACAGTCTACAAAAACCTTCAAACGTCTTTTAACAAGATTGGTATCATACATCTTCTTTTGGTACCTTTTAGCTGCCGCTATGCTATATTTCGTTTCAGCTGAAGTCCAGACGCAGCCGATGCTACAAGCGTGAGCATGTGGCCCTGAACAGTCCTCCCACTGCACGAGCACACGTGCCTGGCAGGGACACTGAAAGCCCGGAGCTCGCGCTTGTAGCATTGGCTGCGTCTAGACTTAAGCTAAAACGAATTATATTTTTTGTTTTTTATGTTTTTTTTTAAAGCGGTTATTAGGTCTAGGACATGTGGGTAAGTTGTCTTCACATTTTCACCCAGCTCCTCCTGCGTCCGGATTTCTTAATGATCGTTAACGGCCCTCGAACGTGCCTCCCGTATATTAGCTCAAAGGAGACAAGCCGAGGCTGGTTTGCGGGACCTCTCGGTAAGCAACAGGAGCGGGCCAAATGTCGATCCCAGAATCGAGGTATTTCTTGGCACATCTTGCAAGACGTCTGCCAAAAAGTTTAGTTCTATATTTCAACTAAGCCTGTTACAAATGGGACGATAAGGAGTAGGCAGTATCTGTCTGATGGACAACCGTCCGGTAAGCTGCTACATGAGGCCTGACGTAAAGCTCCTACCGCGACCAGACAGAATTAGCCCTGGGAGTCCTACGCGTGAGAACGCCTCCAATGGGCCTTCCACCTCAGTACTAGAGTCACAGGCTGGCCGAGCATCCGCATCTGGGTATCATGTAGCGAAATAGACCATTATTAAAACATAGCGGCTTCCACTTTATGAAGTTGACGGAAGTAGTCCAAATCAAGTCGATTGACACGTTCTCAAATGGAGTGTCAATAATCGGCATATGCCCGAAGGGGCTCTTTTCACATCACTTTTTTTGGTGGTGGCCCTTTGGCAGGCAATATATGATTTGACACAGCTCTTAACATCAGCCTGCGCAACAGGCCGATAAAAAGCCCCAATCATCCTGTCAGTAGTTCGTCTGATTCCGGGGCCCATTTGCTCGAAGCCGGTTAGCTTTAACCGCGGTAAAACGTAAACCGCCCTGCTCCTATTAGGTGCATACAAGTACCTAGCCACTTTTGATGAGGTACACGTAGCAGAGCGCGTTGGATAGAATACAGTTCACACAAAAATAATCAAAACACTGAAAGTAGACGACGGACAGACACTCACAGTTCTTTTATGTGAATGACTGTAGTTTCACGAGGCCTGGATGATCGATAGCTCCTTGTTTTATTAAGTGGTTGCAGTTGCCCTCACCTTCTGGTTGTAGTGAATTATGAGTGGCATTCGTAGGAACGTTCCCGTAAAGGGGGCCACAAGAACGCGTGCTACCGTGTTTTTGGGATGCAACGTGGCACACAGAAGCGGGCCCAAAATTCGATCCCAGAATCGAGGCCTTTCTTGACACATCTTGGAAGACGTCGGCCTCAAAGTCTCCTTGTATTTTTCAACTAAACTGTTGCAAATAGGATGGTAAAGATAGTCACATCTGTCTAATGAACAACCGTCGGGTGAGCGGCTAATTAACAACCGTTGGGCATTATTGCTTAAGAAACTCTTTGTTGCAAGTGGTACAGATATTAAGTAAGGTAAAACTTAATGAACCCTTGTTCGGAAAATTTCTAAATGTTGGCTGTGTAAATTGAAGATAAGCCTAGTTTAAAATCTCTCCTGCTTCGAAAGAGGACGACGAAGTTAAGTCCCAGAAACGATGAGGAAGAAGTGATCACTCGAAACGCGGGCGGTACACCGGCAGCATTGTTTTCCAGCACGTAAGAACTGTATAAAACACCATCACAAATTGAAAACCGTTTAATCCGGCTCAGGTGAAAATGAACCTGTTACTAAATTACCCTAGGCATCGAGAAGAATGCTGAAAGTGTAATTCTACGCTCCTCGCGCCCTGGCGTTCCCCGTACAAAAGATTCAAAGTAAATATTCATAATAAGGCTTTGACGAGCTCTCGTGCAAAACAAAATTTGATATACGTTTTTTTTTGTAACAGTTATTATTGTTATATTTTTCCATATACTTAAAAAACTTGGCAGTTCGACCACCAAACCATAGAGTGCCCGGTTGTGGATTTGGAGCGCGAGGATCTCGTAGCGCAGAGAATTTTTCAGGCAACCTGGACATCAGCGGACAGCATTTGCAGCGGCGATGACCCAAAACATGGTTTTCGAACCTGACAAGAAAGGAAATGGTAGCGTGAGGAACGCGTGGAGCACGCGAGGACATGTCCATCACTCGGGAGAAGTGTGTTTCGGTGTCTCGGCGCAGAGGGGCGCCCGCCACGTGGCTCTCCTTTCATCCTTTGTCTGCCGCTCTACCTTTTCAATTTCCGCGGCCGCTTCTCGTGGCGATCTGCCAGGTTTTGTCAATATAGAAAAGGCTATGCTACTTTAGACGCCAGCACATGCAGCGCGTGTAATTACACTCGACTCGTAGCCCGCACCTTGGTGCTTGGGAATTTTAGCAAAAGGTATATATACCCGTTGCTTTGGGAAGAGGGCGCGAGCGCATCCGCAAGACGTGACCATGTTGTGATGGCTGAACCATCCAGGTGGCTCTGACAACGTTCGGTTTTGCACGTGCCACGTTCCAATGCAAGCATTTGAAGATGCGCGATAAGAAACCTCTAAAAACATAAAAATTAAAATAGGAATTTCGGAGCTCGCGGCCGCAGCGTCCCATTAAACGTTCCTTTCATCTTTGCTTTCTTTCATTGCTTCCGCGAGCACGTAAGTTTCACTTTACGTGATAGGCGAAGCCGAAGCTACTCGCAAAAGCACGTCCTCCTGAAAGATGCTCGCACTGCACGAGCGCGCGTGCATGACAGGGACGCTGAAAGCTCGCAGCCCGCTCTTGTAGCCTCTGCTACGCTGGCACTTAGAATGGAACGGAGTAGAAAAACTCTGAGTGGGGAAGCGTATTGACGCATGTTCGAAACGCGAGCCAAATATTCGATTTTGCTCGCCTGGAGCGCTGCTTATTGGCGACGTGAGCGATCGAAATCGTCGCTGCGGTCGGCCCACCACAATTGGCCGAATGCTGACTCTGACGTCAGCAAAGGATGTCTCATCGACGGAAATAAGAGGAATGTAAGAACTTCAATTTTGACGGTGTTGGCAGTGTTGCTTTGAGAGCGCTATGATTTCAGGCTTCCACCACGCCCATTACAAACACCATCGAACTTGGTGTTCGCGAGGTAATGACGTCACGAAAGGTAACCGAACGAGGGCGCCACCGAAACATCTTGCCGCTAATAGGGACCCTGTCTGCTTCTGCGTGCTATCAATACCTCATATGCTCCACCTTCAGCACAAGCTTTTTGCCCTTTCTAACACACGCGTGAACGCGCAGGCGCGCAACCAAAACAATGCGGAAGCCAGCGAGCTCGCGATGGTGGCGGAGCTTCTAGACTTGGCTTGATGGTGAACTCAGTATATTTATATGTAGGTTCGGCAGGTCTACATCCGGATCCCCCTCCCCTTCGTTTTTACAACCTGTGCGAGAGGCGCGAAAAACAAGGGAACGCGACCAATGACCGGACGTTCGTAGTGGAAAGACCAACGCCTGAGGAACTCTCCCTCGCCCAACCAAAACAACTCGTAGTCTAGGCTACCCCGCAGTCGAGAGAGCACGAGCCACGTACATTTCACCAGACCGCCGTTGCTGGCCAAGTGCGCACTACGATTCTGCCAGCGAGCCAGTTGGCCGGCGGCCAACAGGAGCACTGCGAAGCACCCGCGTGGGCACCTACCGCCTGACACAAAACCCCAGATGCCCATCCCCCTGAAGCCATGGTACACCAAGCGCCAAAATGAGCGCGCAACGGGACAATCTGAGAAAACATGTGTGTTTGATTCCACCTGCCCGCAGTTGGGGCACTGTGGGTAAGAAATAATGCCCTAAACTTCGTTTCAGCTTGGGTCCAGACGCAGGCGATGCTACAACCGCGAGCTTCGGGCTTTCAGCGTCCCTGCCAAGCACGCGCGCTCGTGCAATGCAAAGACTGTTCAGGGCCACACGCTCGCGCTCGTAGCATCGGCTGCGTCTGGACCCAAGCTGAAACGAAGTATAGAGGTGGAGTCGTTGTCTTGTTGGAAGAACACCCCTCTCCGTACGCCACTGAAAATCATCCACAGATCTGGGAACGCTGTGAGAAACCAACGAGGTTCACAGAGAAGCGTATGCTCGTGGCCTCTGCTCAAGAATGATCCGGGTCATGCAGAGCCCCTCGACGACGCGAGCTGGTGGCCCTTCGCGCACTTTGAGGTCAGGAGGCTATGTTGCGCTTTTGGACTCCCAGGAGACTAGGAAGAGGGAAGTGACGTCAACAACGCTCTTTGGATGTTGATTGGTGGAGTCGCTGATGACGGTGAGTTTCGCGATGCGAGATACGTTCATTCACACCTACGTAACTTCCCTCTTCCTAGTCTCCTGGGAGTCCAAAAGCGCAACATAGCCCCCCTGGTGAACACTTGTCGGCAGTTTGATACTTTAGACCCATGTTACGGATAAAAAAAACAGGACGCGGGATGGCCAAAAAAACGCGTTTTTCGTGTAAGGCTCGTCAAATTATGAGGCGCTGGAGAAATGCAGCATTCTGCGTTAAGTCCTTATTTCGAACTCTTTTTGTTCGCCTTCCGCCCATTGAAAAGCATGCGGGAAGGGCCTTAGAACGCACCTGGTATCGCTGCGCCGCAGCGTTCTTCCGCAACATATAGTTCGTCTGCGTTCCTCGCCGTCACCATGGCAACGAACGCCGAATGAATGGAAGCACGCACGGTACCGCCGCGTGAAGCCAGCAACAGCTGACGCCATTTTACGAACACCGTCTGCTAGCCAAAGCCGAACGCGCCGCCTCCGCCGCCGCGCCGCAAGCAAAGACGACGAAGCTGAGACACGCCGACGGCGATCGAGCAAGCAACAACACCGCGGGACGACTGCAACGTCGGCATTTATTGGGATCAAAGGCCGCTTCGCCGGTGCGCCGCTAGCAAAGACGACGAAGCTGAGGCACGCCAACGGCGAATAGGCGAGCAACAGCACCGCGGGACGACTGCAATGGCGGCATTTATTGGGATCAAAGGCGCGAAATAAGCAAGAACAATTTTTATTTGAATCATAACACGCGATATCCAAGTTGGGGACCACATACCTTTGCTGGGTCTTTCCTGTGAACTTTTTACAGAGACACGGGGTGCCGCGTACAGAACACAGCTCCGTTTGCAAAATATGGGGGCCCTGAAAAGGGCCGTTTAGACCGCTACCAGAACCTATAACTGACGTAACGAGTACTTGACAAGCGGTTGGCGCATAAGTCGTCTTTATGCACGCAGGCGGGCGACGGGCTCAGCGCAGCGGATCACTCGAAGTCACCGGGGCCGTCAGAACCATCGCCCTGTCTGCGTCGGGGATCTAGATTTTGGCGGCCACGGCGACGAACGACTGGAATCTATCAGTGTTTCCGCGCGCCTTGTCTCTCCTCCAAAACATGAATTTTGCAAGGTGACTGGGACCAGTGAAATGGTGGCTCTCGCGCCGTCCAGATGGAAGAGAGTTTTTGACGTGGGCCCAGGTGCAATCCACCGTATTTGTGTGCGCACCAGTGTTCGCGTGGACAAATATAGCTTGTGGTTGACGGTGAGGTGCGTGAAGCGAGCGTCATCTGCAAGCTTGCGATAGCCAGCCGAACAGTCAGTGATTATTCTTGTTCCAGGGCGGACCCACTCGGCTATTAGCCCTTGCAGTGATTTTAGCGTCACAGGTCTCCACGGGAACAAGAAAGCAGCACCCGCTACAACGCTCCACACCGCCGAAAACCCACTGGCCAGGCCTTAAGTTAAATACCCGCGATGGTACTTTCGCCGACCGAACATACTCTCGTCTAATTCTACAGTCACGCCTTCGCCACCAATCATGCCTGAATGCTTAAAGACGGCATTTGCCACAACCTCCCGACAAAGGCTCGCCCAATCAGTTATTGTCTTACTTGCGATATCAGACTCCCGCTGAATGACGGCGCACGGTAGGTTCTGGCACCGGAGGATGCTTTTCATGAGTTGGAGAAGCGTCAGGTGCGATCCTTCGAAAAAGGAACCGCTCCGTACCGAGACCTGGCCCCGGCACTGAACTTTGACCGGCTTCCTCTTGTACACCGCACGAGTCATCCACACACCGCACCCGCACGTGTAGCCATCCGCAGATCTGTCGCGGACTTGCAGCTTGTCATCGCAGCTTCGCACTCTGGACACGCACGAAAACCCAGGAGCCAGGAGCAGGCCCATGCGCTGAAGCAAATTAATTGCTTCAAGATGATCTTTCATGGCGTCATGAAGACGGCTCAAGTTGAACGCCATGGCAATGCGACGCTCGCCTCTGGAAGAATAAAGCGCCGAGGGGAAACTGGGGAAACTGCGCGCTTCTTTGCATTTATTATTTTTATTTGATCCGCCATTTTATACCTCGTGACACAATTCCAACAAACTCATTGGTTGATCGGTCGGACCACACCATCGCGTGACAAAACAAACGCCAAACGTATGTCCACAGACGGCATCGTCACAGAGAAGGGAGCAGTCGAACCCAACAACAAAATAAAGTAACAAAGTGAATAAAAAGAAAAAAATAAGAAGAGAGCCGTTGGATTTTCGGACGGCGTCTTCTTTGATGAGAGGGGGAGCGGCCGTTCTGCTCTGGCTGCTCGAAATGTTCGTTTTTTTTATTTTTTTATTTTTTTTTTATTTAGAGGGTGCCACGAACTTTACTTGAAGCTGACAACGCGTTGGAACGTAGAGAGTCTTGGCGTCTGAATTCGACGTGGTAGAAAAGAAAAGAAAATAACGACCGTCATGACGCCGCCGACGACCGTTAGGCCATTTATTTTGTTTCTTTAGATTTTTTATCGCGGCGACTACTTCACCGTGCTTCGGACTCTCCAGCGGAGATTCGGCAGTTTCTAATAATTATTATTATTGTCGTTTGAAGGGCACTCTTTCTATGCTGCTTCGTTCCTGACGCCGTAAAAATATTCTTTCTGTTTAGATTATAGGCGCGAAAAATCCACACTGACTAGGGCCTGAGTAACAGCACCCAGATGTTGGCCTAGACTCTGCATTACTCAGGCCACACTAGTCCGTGTGGATTTTTCGCGCCTACACTCTGAAAATAAAGAATGGCATACACACACATCACACGCTCACGGACTCAAAGTTGGTCCAAAAGTTCAGTGTCCCCGACGTGTTTTTGTAGCGCTTTAAAAACGATACACTGATACCGCCAAGTGTTCTCCGGCCCAGGATTTTGGTGACATTAAATGGTCTACGGTCCAGCACTTGCAGCGTTCTTCTCATGTCTTCTCGTTGGGTGCTGTATTTCACCCATGCACACAAAAGATGCTAATAACAAAGCTAAATAATTTGGCTAATTAATTATTGGGCTAATTTTATTGCTCTAATTGTATCCACAAACCAATCCGACCTTGAACTAAACTTTTTATTTTTTTATACGTGGCGCTAACTTTTCCCGCCCATATTTTTATGGCGTCAGGAACGAACACGAAGCAGCAAAGAAAGAGTGCCTTTCAAACGACGATAATAATAATTATTAAAAACTGCCGGACCTCCGCCGGAAAATCTGAGGCACGGTGGAATAGTGGTCGCGATAACAATCTAAAGAAACAAAATAAATAGCCTAACGGTCGTCGGCGGCGGTCTTGCAGTACGGCATACATTGTGCATTCTTACTTTTATTTTCATTTAGACTACGTCGAATTTTGACGCCAAGACTCCCTCCCTCCTTCGTTCCAACGCGTTGTTTGTTATTGAATTAACAAATCAGCTTCAAATAAGGGTCGTGGCATCCTCTAGGGAAAAGAAACAAAAAAGAAAACAAACAAGGAACATTGCGAGCAACACTCTCATCAAAGCACACGCCGCCCGAGAACGGCTTCCTTTTTATTTTTTATTTTTATTTTTATTCACTTTGTTTCTTTAGTTTGTTTGGTCTGACTGTTGTCTTGGGCCGATGCCGACCGTGGCATCGCGTGTTATGATTCAAATAAAAATTGTCCTTGCTTATTTCGCGCCTTTGATCCCAATAAATGCCGCTGTTGCAGTCGTCCCGCGGTGTTGTTGCTTGCTCGATCGCCGTCGGCGTGTCTCAGCTTCGTCGTCTTTGCTAGCGGCGCACCGGCGGAGGCGGTTGATCTGACATACCGCGTTCGGCTTTGGCTAGCAGACGGCGTTCGTAAAATGGCGTCAGCTGTTGCTGGCTTCACGCGGCGGTACCGTGCGTGCTTCCATTCATTCGGCGTTCGTTGCCATGGTGACGGCGAGGAACGCAGACGAACTATATGTTGCGGAAGAACGCTGCGGCGCAGCGATACCAAGGTATATGTACAGATGGTAGCGAAACTTGGGCCAAAACACGGTACAAAACAAATTGCCAGCGACATCAACCTAGAGGGTCACGTGGTTGCGGTGCGTTTGAAGCGCGACTAGGAGACGTTATGGCAAACTATATACAAATAAAATTATATTAAATTAAATTATAGTAAGTTGTATTTTTAAATTTTGTATATTACTGTTAGTTATCTGAAATAAGCTTTATTGCCCTCGAAAAAAGCAGAAATAGCTTATTTACTAATAATATACTAACTTGTTCTTAGCGCCCTCTGAACTCCATAAGCAACAAGGCTGGCTTGTAATAGCGATAATTTGAAGAGACCTCGTGCTGCGCGAAAAGGCCGGCTGGCCGGCTTTTGACGTCCGTTTGCTTGTTGTTTCTCAGGACTCCACGTTATTTTTCAATTGTTCTACCGGTACTTTACACAGTTTGGAAAGTTTTGTTCGCTCAGCGTGATTACCCCAGTTACGTGCGCGGGAGCGTAACGTCGGAGTGATATAGGATCAGTCGCCTTCGTGCGGTTGGACGCTGCTACGTCCGACGGGCTCAACGTCCTTTGTGACAATGAGCTCCGCTCGTTATGCAACGAGACGTTGCTCCGTAGAAGGACGCCGAAGAGACGACCGCGCGGCTGGCGTCTCGCTGCATCGGTTTCCTATCGACACTCGAAGGTGAGAATCTGTTACTGTCAGTGAGATGCCTGCTGTTTTGTGTTAAGTGATGCCATGCCCCCCTTGTAAAGTATTTTCCTATCTGTTGTTAGTTTTCATAAATCTATCACGGTTGGCTGGATGTGCACAATGACAAATAACAAAGCTACACTCGGCCCACTACTGCACTGCCTGGAGGCGTGGCGTGTTTTTACTAGAACTGTTTAGCTTTCGATTCGCTCTTCCTTTGCATTGTTGTTTGTGCTTATTACGAAATCGCCCAGGATAATCGAATTTACCTGTGCTGGTTTGGCCTACAGGAGTATGGGGTCATAATCATCGACGCTCTAACCAATATGTTAGTAGGTAATCAAACTTTTTGCTGTTCTTGGTTTTAAAAACCTTGTACAACTTGACAAGGAATGGAAGTTCTTATTGGCTACCATTTGCATATTTATAAACATTCTTGGAGTTTACTGATCTGGGTTATTTGTCACCTTGCAGCATCAAGCAAGGGCCGCCGCATTGACAAGAGAAAGATGGACACACTGAGAGCCAAGGTACGACAGATCCAACAACGAAACAAGAGGCTGCAAAGAAGGCTGCAACGGCAGCGTCAGATGAGGACTGTTGTTGAAGTAGTTGAGAGTATCCGCGTTCATGTGTCTCCAGCCGTCGCTGCACTCGTTGAGGCCCAGCTTAGGATGAGGGATGTAAGCGGGTTCGGTCGAGGATGGTGCAGCCGGAACAAGGCTTTGGCTTTGGGCCTCTTTTTCATGGCCCAAAAGGCTGTAAGTATTGTAGGCGACTGCTTAGGTTGTCACCAGTCCGATCACTGCAGCTGTGGCTTCAGTATGTTCCACTGAGAGTTGGATTTTACCCCGACATTTTCGAGCGGGTAAAGAGGCGAGCAACTTCCTTTTCACGAGCCGATCGGGCCAGCGGCATAGTCTTTGATGAGATGCACATTAAAAGAAAGGTCTCAGACAACCCCTTATCTGACAGGTTTGAAGGACTTGAAAAACATAATAATGGTGTGCAAGATGCAAACCTGTCAAACAAGGCTCTCGTGTTTATGGCAAAAAGAATCCGAACACCATGGAAGCAGCCACTTCGCTACTTTTTTGCTCATAAGGGCATGACTACCATTGTCCTACGGGATCTTCTTTACCAGTGCTACAGCGTCCTTGTGGATGTTGGCCTGGAGCCAGTAGCTGTGGTATGTGATCAGGGGAGCCAGAACGTCTCTCTTTTTTCACGCCTTGTAATTTCCGAGAAACCTTACATATATGTCAATGGCAAACCTCTCTTTTTCCTTTTTGATGCTCTGCACCTGCTGAAGTGCCTCAGAAACATGTTATTTAAGTATTACTTCAATGTTTGTGATCACGTAGTGAAAATCTTGTACATAAAGGAAGCTCATGAAAAGGACCGGACACTTGAGATCCGTTCTATGCCCAAGCTGAACGAGAATCAATTTAATTTGACGTTCTGCTAAAAGATGTTGGTGAAACTAGCTGCCCAAGTGTTTAGCAACCACTGTGCTGCTGCAATGTATGTCTTTCTAACGTTCCAGCAATTGCCAGCTGCTGCTGTTCACACAGCGAGATTTATTGAAAAAATTGGCCGTCTCTTTGACAACCTAAATAGCTCGCACAAATTTTCCAAGACGCCCTTTGCCTCTGCACTGCATAATGGCTCTGTCCATGATGAGATTTTCAAAGAAAGCATTGAAGTTTTTGAAAACCTGCAAGCACTCGGATGTAGAAGGCAGCCAAACTGCATTCGTGGCTTCTGCTTGACAATGAGGTCTCTGAGGATGCTCTGCGATCACCTCACAGTTATTATGGTTTTACCTAGCTTTTAACCCGCCACTTGAACTACTGTAAGTGCTACTGTATTTGAGTGTAAAAGGCGCTGCTGACTCGGACTTTGGAAACCTGTCAGTTTCCTTCCCTTCTTTCACATCATTCGTTGAAGCTTGTGAGCATGTTTTTTGAGGCGAGCATCAACAACCTCATTTCTAAGGAGGGCATAGGGCGTACTCTTTGTGTACTTTTTTGTCAGGAGGTCCAAACGTTATCTTGCTGTGTGTAACCACGATGTGTATGACAATTTGTTTTCTCTGTTTTCTAAAGTCAATCTGCACTGGTTTGCACGAAAAAAACACGCTGAACTCGTTGATGCATCAGCAAAGTGTAAAGCTAGCCAACAAGCGCAAAGCCTAAGCACGTGAGACCACACAGAGCACATTTTCAAAGCAGTATATTTGCTTTTCTAGCCTTTCGTATGGTGTAAAATACTTTATTTTCGTAGGCTCAATATTTTGCATTGTGTCTCTTTCAGAGAAAATCTGGCGGGCGCAAAATTTCGCGATCTAGAGCGATATTTAATGCTTTCATATCCATGGATGACTCATTTTTTTTCGATTTTTATCAAATTGCGAAATTTTTGAAAAATAGGTTATCGCGAAAATTAAGGTGCTTACAGTGTTTTGGGTTACAGACTGCTCATGTGGTTTCGTCACTGATTCAAACTTCTGGTTTTAACGTCCAAAAAACACTGGCCGATGCCGTGCAGCGTACTGGAGGGCTCCAAAATAATTTATGCGTGCACGGAAGGCTCCAGAGTACGCAGCACCATCGTACGCAAGTTAGAAAGTTTTCTGGATGATAGTACCTTGCCCAAGAACGGAAAAAACAGCTGTTATTTTTGCTGCGTCTTTTAAAGTGTTGAACACAGTTTTCCTCAAAACAGTTCAAAATATGGAATATTGATGGCTGTCTATAAACTGACAATGCCCACACAACAGGCAGCCAATTGTACAGTGTGTTATCTGTTATCCTGTCATAATGTGATTTATGTATTCATCTACTAGTTTTCTTCTACCTTAAAACTAGATACTGATTGTATGCTTCTGATGAGTGTTCTGGTTGAGTGGTTGTAAGCAGTTGTATGTGAATAAAATGTTAATGCAACATTGGACTTGCATTAGAATTACTGTCGTGTGACTTTAACGCTAACACACTCGAGCAACGGTATTGTTATCCACTCTTATGTGAGGTCAGTCACCTTTAAGCCGCTCCTATATTTCTGAAAAAGCTAAAGGAAAAAAGCAAAACGCGGTTCTTTCGAAATCGTTCTGTGGGATGAAAAAAAAAAAAGATTCTCGAAGCGAACTGCCAAAAAAAGGCGGCCGCGTAAAAGAAAACGATTTTCGCGCAGAATTAAGGGTCCAAACGAGATGGTGTAGATTCAACAGAACGAAAAAACAAACAAAAAAAGAAACAGAAAAACCCGAGACTTTAGGCAAGAAGGACGACATACTAAAAAGTTTAAAACATAGCTTGGCACAGCTTTGAGACTCTTTAGTGTGACTAAAAAGCTTTGTTTGAGACTTTTTAGAAACCGTGATTGCAGGCAAAAACGACGATCGTCCTTTTTTACTGCAGTCCCAGTTTCTAAAAAGTCTCAAACAAAGCTTTTTAGTCACACTAAATGATCGTCCTTCTTGCCTGCAGTCCCGGTTTCTTGTACTATTCAATTTTCGCGCCGAAAAGCACACCAAAGTGACGTCACGTTTTTTTGTTGTTTTTTCGGAAGTGACGTCATTTCCTGCTTATTTTTTGTTCCGCCGGAAATGCTATCACGACACATAGATGGCGCTAGCGAAGCCCCATGAGCCGCCATTTTTTCGACACGTGGGCTTCTATGGAAGCTTCGCTGCCATATGTACATATACCTTGGCGATACCAGGTGCGTTCTAAGGCCCTTCCCGCATGCTTTTCAATGCGCGGAAGGCGAACAAAAAGAGTTCGAAATAAGGACTTAACGCAGAATGCTGCATTTCTCCAGCGCCTCATAATTTGACGAGCCTTGCACGAAAAGCATGTTTTTAGACCGGAGTTTGGACATAGTTTTTTTTACCACAACATGGGTCTAAAGTATCAATGTGCCCACTTGTCTTCACTCCTCATGGCAAGTCAGTACCGCTTTGTAAAGGGTGGCTTAGCTTCTGCGCTCGGGTAAAGGTTGCCCAACGCGCAAGAAAAAAGCGCTCGGCGCGAGGGTTAAGAACATAAAATGCTAGGAGCCGTGCTGGGTGGTCCGGGTCATCTAATACCCCTAAAAACGTGCGGTGGGAAGGCAGGCGGCACACCGTGTCGACGCACGGCATGCGCCGGCCGCACAGTGGCGTGGGAAGGAGGAGTACCGAACTTGTCACTAGTTCAGTGCCTTTCCTCCCGTAACACCGGAAGAGACATGATGTGACGCGCTGGGTGAACTAAGGAGGGAGAAGTGCAACGTGAGCAACATTAAAACGTTGCCCACAAAATACCGCCCTTACTTGGTAAGCTGTTTCGCGGAAGGAGAGCGTAAAGGTCCCCGCAACAGCAACCTGTCGTTCAAGCGCGGAGGCCACAGCCTCCCACGTGCGGTATTCCACTCCACGAGAGTCGAAAAGCACGCCAAGACCCCGGAACTCGTTCAATACCTGAACGTCCGCAGGTAGAGCGGGAGGAGATCCTCCAAACTTCACAACCTGGCTTTCGGTGGTGTTTAAACAAGCTCCAGGAAATGCCCCGTACTCCGAAAACAGCTGTCCAGCAGCCTCAAAACAGTCAAAGTGGCGGAAAAATAAACTGATGTCCCATGCGTAGCCGCAGATGACACCAGACGCAGGGCACAGTCTGCAGGCCGCAAACTGTGTCTGGCGGAAAGCCACAAAACCGGGGGCTGAACCCAAGACATCGAAGAAGCAGAACGATGCTGAGAACGTAAAGAAAGACAACGGGCAGCCCTGTCGTATTCCACTACCTACTGGAAAAGGCGGATGGAGATACCCCTTGACTTGCAAATAGCTAGAAAGTCTGCTGTATAGGGACTGAAGAAAAAAGAAGTTAAAGTTTCGGGGAAACGAAAGGCTCTCAGGACTTCGAACAGATAATGGTGCTCAATCTTATCAAACGCCTTCGCTTGATCGAGGGGGACGCAGACCCCCAACAGATATTCTTGTAGACCGTTCTTGGACCATTTGCCAGAGAACGGCCACAGAAATACTATAGGGATATTCGTGAAACAAAAAGTTTTAGAGCGTAGATCTTAGGCGCCCGTTTCCGACTTAAAGCCACGGTCCCACTGAATGTGGCAGCTTAGGTACTTTTTGGCCGGTCATTACTCATCTTCTTTCGAATACTGTTTTGTGGGATTGATGTCGTTCGGAAGGCAAAGCAATCCTCTTTCATTTGATATTATGTATGTATTGGTTTATACTGCTCATGCGCATTTGTAGCGTTGCGAATATGATGGAGCGGACCCTCACTTGCTACGCTGGTTCATGTTTCATGAAGAATCTATTAAAGATAACACGGTTCCAATAGAGCGGTTTTATTGGGATGATGTCGAAGCAGAATGTAACGATATACATTTTTTTGGTATTTTCACTACTTTGTCTTGATGATCTCTCCAAATATTGCCCTAATATAGTAATTTTTCTGCACAAATATGTTTTTAATGACATGCGCTAGGGCAATGAAATGAGCTACAGATGTAGTGCTTATAATTGGTAATATGCACAAAAATGTTCGCTGTGTAAATTGTTAATGGTTTAGATATTCTATATCAAACGTAGCACTTTTTTGTGCTTCGAGTAACGGTGCTTCAAATGCCGCTGAGGAAACAATTAAACAATGATAAAATCTTTTGGAACATTTAGAACTACAATGGTTGCCGAAGAAGTGGACAATGGCTTTTTTCATTTTCAAAATCATAACGCACCAGGAGCTCTTCAAACTTACCTGTTTTTGACGCATGTCTATTATGGACATCAAACAGATTTATTGGTATCTAATAATATTTATTGTATGGAATAGATATAAATTGCGATATATTAGATTTTTACAATGATCTTGCTTTGGTTTTTTGATGGGTGTAGAGCTTAGTTAATTTTAAAAACAATTTTAAAACTGCTTGGGTGTTTTGTGGCGCTACCTGCCGGATGGCAGACAAAACTGCTTATTTCTCATCTTCAACGACGACGGTGACCCTACATTCCTTTTAGATCGCTTTAATGAGGCACACAGACTTATACGGGATACCATCCGCGAAAAACACCCCCACACGGGGGTAGCGACAGGAAGACCACCTCCAAGCATCCCACGCAAACTCCCACGTTCAGAGGCATCACTCCTTCACAGACTTAATTCGAACCGGCTGCCCGCATAACGCAAAGCGTCTCCATATGTACCGCCGCAAGGCAGATCCCGGATGCCCAACTTGTGGTGATCTTGAAGACACAACCCATATGCACTACTTTTGTGTCCAACCCATGAGGACCTCCGAAAAGTGCTACTGCGATCCTACGCTGCAGTTGAACTTCCACACTCGACTGCCCAAGACCTTTTGAACCCCAGTGGACCGCGGGGAATTGTCGAAAAGGCCTTTCGTGCTCTCCTCCAATATCTCCGGGACAGTGAGCTCTCGGATCGTCTCTGATTTTCACTGACACAAAACACAACTCACACGACGGATCTACAACAAGTATTCAACGTCTGAATTCACGTATGCGAGTGAATAGGTAGCACGGCAACTTAGCAACATCCTGATATAGTGCGGAGCCGAGATGGGGACCTCCGCGGTACATTGACGGACTTTGCCA